>JAJHIY020001457.1:55000-60486 GCA_022114975.2 Lampris megalopsis | reverse complement strand
CACGACACGACGATGTTTACCTTGCTTGGGGTAAAAGACTACTAGTTCACGCCACTGCTCAGAAATGCTCTTGCTGCTTGGCATTTGCCGTCCTTTGTTTGGTGCCTCCCATGGCAGTGGCCTAATGTTTCCACATGAGAGGGCCAGGCCTGCTCATGATCTTAACTTTGTTTTACTGAACTGAAAAATCTTACCAGAATCCACCTCAGTAGTTCAACAGATAAATAAATGCATAATTGTCATAACGGCATAATGGAAAGTAAAACTGTCAAATGATCACATTGGAGGCCTTTTTTTGCCATCAAATGTATTTTTCTATTTTTGCTAGCAAAGACCACAACAATGTGAGTTTACAGGTTTAATGAGGGGCTGAATGATGGAAGTGAGGGTGGATGTGGAGGTCATCTGATTCGGGTGGTCTGGGACGTCTTGACATATGGTGAATGGGGAGAAGGAGACTCAGGGTGGGGGTTCTGTCTCAGGTGAGGGTTTTCCCGAGCCGACTATGGACCCCCAGATTGTGCCTGAAAAGAGGAGAGAAGAAAAGAAGGGAAGAGGGGATGAAGGATGGGGTGAATTAATGTAATGAGGGATGAGGTAGGAAAGTGAATACGAGAGAGAGAGAGAGAGAGAGATTGGGAGGGTGAGGGTCGAGGGAATGGAGACAAACGGTGCTGGATGGGTTTACCAGTTATAAGTAGGCTTGCCAGGTGATTAGAGGAGTGATTGAGGCGCGGCACTGCTCCTTGGTTAACAAGTCAACTTCATGTCACAAGCAAGGACCATGGCACAACAATGTGAGTTTACAAATTTAACGAGGAGAGGAAGTCTTGGATGATAGAAGTGAGGATAGATGTGGAGGTCATTTGATTAGGCTGGTCTGGGACATCTTGATATACAGTGGCTGGGGAAAAGGAGACGCAGGGTGGGGGTTCCATCTCAGGTGATGGGTTACCCGGGCCGACCATGGACCCCCAAAAAGTCAGATTACATGTAATTGAGGTGAGCTTGTCTGTGAATGTTCTCATTCATCCAGGTCATGGTTATCCAAAACCCTCCCAATCAATCAAGTACTGGAGACCACGGCCCTGCCGTCGAACATCCAGCAGTTGGTGCACCGTAAATGCAGGGTGGTCATCAATAAGCCGGGGGGGGGGCGGTGGGGGTTCGGCTGGTGGGCAAAGCTCACCGTGACGAACAGGTTTTAACTGGGATACATGAAACGTAGGATGAATCCTGAGAGACTTGGGGAGTTCCAGACGAACTGCAGTAGGATTAATGATCTTGAGAATCTTGAAGGGACCAAGGTAACGGGGTGAAAGCTTGCGAGAATCAGTCTTCAGAGGTATGTTCTTGGAGGACAACCAAACTGACTGACCTACTTGATACTGTGGGGCAGGAATCCGATGGCATTCTGCAGCTTGCTTGTTCCGGGCAGAGGAGCGAAGAAGAGAAGAATGGGCCTTCTCCCAGACCTTCTGGCAGCACTGGAGATGCTGCTGGATGGAGGGCACCGCAAGCTCCTTCTCCTGAGAGGGAAACAGAGGGGGCTGATAACCCAAAGAAGCTTCCAATGGAGACATACCTGTGGCAAAAGAGATCAGGGAGTTGTGGGAATATTCAACCCAGGGAAGGTAAGTACTCCACGAAACGGGGTTAGCCACCACCATGCAACGTAGGGCTGTCTCTAGGTCCTGGTTAGCCCTCTCCGTTAGACTGGGGATGGAATCCTGACGACAGACTGGCCGTGGCCCCGATTCCCAGACAGAAGGCTTGCCAAACCTGTGACACAAACTGCGGTCCCCTGTCCGATACAATATCCACTGGAATGCCTTGTAGGCGAATGACATGGTTGGTAAATAAATCAGTCTCCTTGGCAGATGGTAGTTTGGGTATGGCAATGAAATGAGCTGCTTTAGAGAAGCGGTCTACTGTGGTAAGGATGGTAGTGCTACCTAGAGATGGCGGAAGTCCGTTGACGAAAGCCAAAGCTATGTGGGACCATGGCCGGCCAGGAACGGGTAGGGGCTGAAGGAGACTGGAGGGGGGTGAACAAGAGGACTTCCCTCGAGTACAGACAGGGCATGCCAGCACATAAGAGCGGGTGTCTTGGTCCATGGAGGGCCACCAGAAGTAACGTTTGAGGAGAGACAGGTTTCTATTAACTCCAGGGTGGCAGGAGAATTTGCTACAGTGAATCCACTGCAATACACGAGCCCGAGCTGCCTTGGGGACAAACTGTCAATCAGGAGGGCCTGTACCTGGGTCGGGTTGAGAGCCTTCGTGATGCATGACTCAATTTCCCAGGAGACGGGGGCGACAACACAGGAGGCAGAGACGATGTGATCAGGTTCGGTGGGGGACTCCTTCTGGCTAAACTGGCGAGACAGGGCGTCTGGTTTAATGTTGCGAGATCCAGGACGATAGGTTAGTGTGAAGTTGAATCTGCTAAAGAATAAAGCCCATCTGGCTTGTCGAGAGTTTAACCTTTTAGCAGATTGAATGTATGCCATTTTCTTATGGTCGGTCCATACTATAAATGGCTGTTCAGAGCCCTCCAGCCAGTGTCGCCACTCCTCAAGAGCCATCTTAACAGCCAGCAATACCCTGTTGTCTATATCATAGTTCTGCTCAGCTGGTGACAATCGCTTGGAGAAGAATGTGCTGGGATGAAGCTTATCTGGACCACGGCGTTGAGAGAGGACAGCTCCCACCCAACTTCAGATGCATCCACCTCCATGATGAACTGCAGAGACGGGTCGGGGTGAAGGAGGACCGGGGCTGTGGTGAAAAGATGCTTCAAACGGAGGAAAGCGGAGTCAGCCTCTGGGGACCACCGGAACAAGACTGCAGGGGAGGTAAGGCATGTGAGAGGTGCAACAACAGTACTGAAATTCTTTATGAACCTTCGATAGAAGCTAGCGAAACCAAGGAATCTTTGCAGCTGTTTTCGATGCGCAGGAACAGGCCACTCTGCTACCGCTCTCACCTTTTCTGGATCTGTCTTTACTTGACCTTTCTCAATAATAAACCCCAAAAAACTGACCCTGTCTGAGTGGAACTGGCATTTCTCAGCCTTGACGTAAAGCTTGTTTTCCAGCAGGCGTTGGAGAACCTGTCTCACATGATCCTGGTGCTCTTCTAAGGTCTGGGAAAAGATAAGAATGTCATCCTGGTAGACAAAGACAAATTTGTTCAGGAAGTCTCCGAGTACATCATCCATTAATGCCTGAAAAATTTCAGGGGCATTAGTAAGGCCAAAAGGCATCACTAAATACTCAAAATGCCCTAACGGCGTGTTAAATCCAGTCTTCCATTCATCTCCCTCCTTTAGTCTCACCAGATGATATGCATTATGTAGGTCTAGCTTGGAGAAAACTGTAGCTCCGTGGAGTGGCGTAAAGGCCGAATCAATGAGAGGTAGAGGGTACTTATTTCTTACAGTGATGTTGTTTAATCCCCTGAAATCACTGCACGGCCTTAACGTAGAATCCTTCTTGGGCACAAAAAAGAATCCGGCTCCCAAGGGGGAAGAGGAGGGCCGGATAATGTCGGCAGCCAAAGAGTCCTGAATGTACCTCTCCATAGCTTCATGTTCATGTTTGGAGAGTCTGTAGAGGAGGGTGGAGGGGAGAGGTGCACCAGGGAGCTGGTCAGTAGAACAATGATAGGGTCAATGGGGAGGCAAAGAGAGGGCATTGGATTTGCTAAAAACCTGTTGCAGATCATGGTACACAACTGGGACCCCAGAAAGGTCTGGAGATTCCGGGGGAGCATCTACACCACCTGTTGGACAAAAGGCAGACTGCAAGCAGTTTTGATGACAAAAGGGGCTCCAAGCCAAGACTTTTCCATTAGACCAATCGATATTGGGATTATGAAGTCTTAACCATGGGTGACCAAGAATGAGAGGTGTGCTTGGAGCGGAAATTATGTGTAGACAAATGGATTCTCTATGTTTACCGGTAAAAATAACAGTGAGGGGCAGAGTGCGGTGTGTAACCTGTGCCAATACTCTCCCATCTATAGCCAGAGCAGTACGAGGGTCCTCCAGGGGTTCCAGGGTGAGGCCTGCTTGTTCTGCCACCTGCTGATTGAGGAAATTATCTTCGGCCCCGGAGTCCACCAAAGGAGATGGAGATTAGAGATGAAATTTGAGAGATAAGTTGAGATAATTGTTGGCTTAGGTTTTGGTTGTGGTCAAAAAGAGTCCTAATACAAAGTTCATGTTGACCAAGCAGGGTCCCTTGCTGAGAAACTGCCTGACGGAGAAAAACAGGTTCATTGTCTGTGTCTGAGGTGTCCATTTTGTGGCCTGATTGTTCTGTCATAATAACCAACGTGTTCTCTGGACACCCACTGATACAGACAAGGAACTCCCGGATAGTGAGAAGAAAAAGGTTTAATAGAGGACGCTGGTCTTGCCGGTCTGAATGGTCTCACTGGCATGTGGAAATCCAAGATGGAGGCTGGGAGTTAGAGAGACACCAGGTAGGACGAGACTGGTCGAGCAGGGCAGAGCTGGGTCTTGGGTCAGGACGGCTTGAGACAGAGCAGGACTGGAAGCTGGAGCACAAAGGTAAGCAGACAATCTGGCGACGAGAGGGAGAATGAACCAGGTTTTATGGACCAGGAGAGTAGGTGGCTGATGAGGCTTGATGGAAGACAGGTGTGCAGGTGATTAGCTCCAGCCCAGCTCCCGGCCAACCAGTCAGCACTGGTGCCCCCAAGGAATGTGTCCTCTCCCCACTGCTCTTCTCTGTTTATACCAATGACTCCACCTCCAAGGACCCAGCTGTTAAACTGCTGAAGTTTGCAGACACCACTACGGTCAGCAGACTCATCCAGGATGGTGATGAGTCTGCAAATCGGCGGGAGGTTGAGTGGCTGTTGCTCTGGTGTAGTCAGAACAACTTGGAGATGAACATGCTCAAGACAGTGGTGATGATGACAGTGGACTTTAGGAGACACCAATGCTCCCCCTCACAATATCCAACAGCCCTATGTCAACCGTGGAGACCCTCAAGTCTCTGGGAACTACCATTTCCAAAGACCTGAAGTGGGAGACCAACATCAACTCCATTCTCGAAACGGCCCGGCAGGGGATTTCTTTCTGCATTAATTGAATAAATGTGGTCTGCCACAGGAGCTGTTGATCTAGTTCTACACCACAGTCATTGAATCTGGCCCGTGCACATCCATCACAGTCTGGTTCAGAGCAGCAACAAAACAGGATAGGAACAGACTATGGTGAACAGTAAGGACAGCAGAAAAAAAATCATGGGTGCTCCCCTGCCCACCCTGCTAGATTTGTACACCTCTGGAGCTTGGAAACGGGCAGGCCGAATCAGCACCCCCCCCCCCCAGAGGCCATATCTGTCATGAACACTGAACAGTATGGTGCAGGAATACACACTTATGTAAATATGACAGTTTGTAAACAGCCCCTTCTGGTCAAGATGTCTCACCTACTTACTTATGTGTAT
>JAJHIY020001457.1:0-50000 GCA_022114975.2 Lampris megalopsis | reverse complement strand
ATTCCACAAGAGCGAAGCCCGATAGGAAAAGGCCCTGCTGCCACCAGCTGACTTCTTTTAACTGTGGGTCACGTAGGAGCCCTGGATTTTGAGATCGAAGAGCTGGAGATGGCATGTAAGGTTTAAGGAGATCAGACAGGTAGGATGGGGCCAGCCCATTTAGGATTTTATAAGTCAGCAGAAGCACCTTGATGTCTGATCTAACACGGATAGGAAGCTAATGAAGGGAGGCAAGAATTGGTGTAATATGGTCAAATGTTCTAGCTGTAGTTAGGATTCTAGCTGCAGCATTCTGAACCATCTGAAGACTTTTAGTAGCAGCATGTGGCAGACAGCAGGGGTGGCTGACCATGTGCCATGGAGAGCCATGTGTATGCAGGTCTTTATTCCAGCCGGACTCCACACCAGGTGATTTAACTGATTAGCAACCTTCAACCAAAGAGGAAGAATGTATCAGTGAAATCACCTGGTGTGGAGTCCGGTTGGAATGAAAACCTGCATACACATGGCTCTCCATGGCACATGGTAAGCCACCGCTGTATTACAGTCTCTGCATCAGCCGTGGACAGAAAAGGCCGAATTTTAGCTAGGTGACGTAAGTGGAAAAAAAGCAATCCTAGTGATTTCTTTAATCTGTTTATCAAAGGAAAGGCGTGGCTCAAACATAGCGCCAAGACTTTTTGCTGCCACACTTTGTGAAATCAGAGTTGTCAGTTGTTATTGTTACTTGGTCAAATTGGTGTCTGTATCTAGCAGGGCCAACGACCAGCATCTCAGTTTTATCCGAATTTTAACATAGGAAAATTAGTGACATTCATTTTTTCACAGCAGCCAAGCAAGCCTCTAAATTAGTAGTTTGAGTATGATCATCAGCCCTTATAGGCACATACAGCTGAGTATTCTCAGCATAGCAAGGGACATTTATTCCACAGCTGCATATAATTTGATCAAGAGGTTAAATAGAAAGAGAGAAAAGTAGAGGGCCAAGAACTGAGTCCTGAGGTACGCCATATTTAATGCCAGAGAATTCCAATGTAATATTATTATAGCAGACACAATGTGCTGTTCCAGATAAGTAGGACTTAAGCCAACAGCGAGAACATACAAGAGAATATGTATTTCTTTTGAGAACTATAAATGCTGTATCAATTAGTAACAGTGTGGGAAGATGGCGGCGCGAATTCACGTTTGCAGCGGCCTCACCCATTACCGCTCATACAGTGTCTTTGTCCACATCTGTGTCTTAAGTTTGTCTTCGTTTGATGGCTGGGAGTGCTGGCACTGGATCAGCTGGTAGAGCTTGGTCTGCTGTGTCCTGTGGGCCCAGGGCCCATGGCCCTACCTGGAACTGTGCCCAAAGAGGTACAGAGGTAAGAGCGGACTGACAGGACGCGGAAGTGAGGCAGAGTAAGCTAACTGCTAGCCTATGCAGACCGGCAGTTCCAATAACACCGAGGGAGGTCTGGCGATGGCCTCTAAAACACATTACAGTAGTCAAGTCTACTTGTTATAAATGCAATGATTAATTTCTCACAGTCTGATATTGATAGAAAGCCCCTTAGTTTTGAAATGTTTTTAAGATGGTAGAAAGCTGATGTTGTGAGATGATTGATATGGCTCTTAAAATCTAGATCACTGTCTATGATTACACCCAGGTTTCTAGCTTCACATTTGCACTCCAGAGACAGAGAGCTGAGATGAGCGGCAATTCTGTGTCTGAGTCTTCGCACCAAAAATTAGTTTTTGTTTTGTCTTTGTTCTATTGTAAACAGTTTTCTGACATCCATAAATTAATATCATCAATACACTGAATTAGGGAATGTATGGGATCTAGCCCATCAGGAGATAGGGATACGTGCAGTTGTGAATCATCTGCATAGTTATGGTAATTTATTTTGTGTTTCTGTATAATATGTACGAGTGGGAGCATATAAAGATTAAATAGTAATGGTCCAAGAATCGAACCTTGGGGTACCCCACACATAATATCCACTTTGTCCAAGGCAAAGTCTCCAATGGACACAAAGAACTGCCTATCCTGTACGTAGGTTCTAACGTAATTCAGAACCTGGCCAGATAGGCCGACCCATTTTTCTAATCTCTCTAGCAAAGTATCACGCTCAACAGTGTTGAAGGTGACACAGAGATCCAGGAGCACAAGAACAGATAATTTTTTTAAATCCGTGTTCATATGCAGATTGTTCACAACTTTGATAAGCGCTGTTTCTGTGCTATGGTGAGATTGAAAACCTGATTGCCAAATGGCTTGAAGGTTGTTTGATGTTAAATAGTTATTAAGCTGAGAATAAACTGTTTTTCTTTTTCAAGTATTTTGCTGGGGAATGGTAAATTGGAGATGGGCCTATAGTTCCATTATAATTGTGGGCAATAACTGTCGCATCAAGGTTGCTCTTCTTCAGAAGTGGTTTAATTACAGCTGTTTTAAGTGCTGCAGGAAATATACCTGCCTGAAGAGAACTATTAATAATTTATAAAACATCATGTGCTAAGCAATTAAAAACGGCTTAAAAAATGTGGTAGGAAGAGGATCCAAGCAGCGGGTGGAGGACCTGAGCTGCATAACAATATTGTCTAGTTTTTTACGGTCTAGAGGGTCAAAGTGAGACATGGCGCCAGTGATATTTCTGGAGAACTTGAGGGTTGGTTCATTTCTGGATCTTGAGGCACTAATGTTCTCTCTATCCATCCATCCATTATCCAAACCGCTTATCCTGCTCTCAGGGTCGCGGGGATGTCGGAGCCTATCCCAGCAGTCATTAGACAGCAGGCGGGGAGACACCCTGGAAAGGCCGCCAGTCCATCACAGGGTCCACACACATACACGCACACACACACACACACACACACACACACATACCTAGGGTCAAATAACAACAGTTTTGTTATTGAAGAATGTAGTGAATTGCTCACATTATTCAGTGGACAGCCTATGTGATGAGGTTGGAGATGGTGGATTAATTAGTCGATCAACAGTAGAGACTTGTTAATATTGTCATTAATGATTTTAGAGAAGAAAGACTGTCTGGCCTATTTAATTTCTTTATTGTGATTATTTTCAGTCTGTCCTTGTAGATTTCATGATGAACCTGAAGTTTAGCCTTTCTCCACTGTCATTCTGCTTGGGGACAGTCTCTCTTAAGCTGCCTAACAACCGCTCCATTTCTCCAGGAGGCTTTTTGTTTTTCTATGTTTTTAGTTTTCACAGGTGCAATGTTGTCAAAGATATTTCATATTTTTGAGTTGGAGTTGTTCACAAGATCCTCAGTAGGTGATGCCATGAAGGATGATAACTCACCTACAGTTTCCTTAAAGGTTTCAATTGTATTATTGTCAATGAAACGTTTATTTATTTATTTGGGGGGTTTTTTTGGTGTGGGGGGGGATTTTCCCCCTTTTTCTTCCAATTGTACTCGGCCAATTACCCCACTCCTCCGAGCCATCCCGGTCGGTGCTCCACCACCCACCACCCCGACTATGCTGGGAGGGCTGCAGACATGCTTCTCCCGATACACGTGGATTCGCCAGCCGCTTCTTTTCACTTGACAGTAACGCGTTTCACCAAGGAGACATAGCACGTGGGAGGATCATGCTATTCCCCCTAGTTCCCCCTCTCCCCTGAACAGGCGCCCCGACCAGTTAGGGGTCCATTTCACCCTTTGCGGGTGCTTTGAGAGTTACAGTTTCTCATTGCCTTATTTGTGCAGGTTTAGCAGCTGAAAAAGCCACGCCATCCTTTTGTGCATTTGCCCTTGACACTTCTGTTCTCTTCAACAACCCCATGACCTCTGCCCCTGCATGACCTCTGACCTCTGCAGTTTTCCTGCTGCTCCGTTGGACTTGAGCTGAATCAGAATCAGAATCACAAACACTTTATTTGTTGTTTCATTTCATGCACTTAAGCACATGAAATGAAATGAACCATTGTTTCCCCAGCCCACAACAGTGCAACACAAAGACAAAGACACATATCCAAAAACTACAAGAGCTACAAGAACACATGTATCCAAACTAATACATATGTGTAGACTACCAAAAAAAAAAAAAATCACTGTCCAGGAGAACGAACACCAGCCAGGATGACTGTCGGAACTGCTGGTCTGCATGGGCTAGCAGTTAGCTTAGCCTGCCCCACTTCTGCGTCCTGTCAGACCGCCCTCAGTGTTTCCTCTTCGGGCACAGCGCCGGTCAGGGCCGTGGTCCTTGGGCCTACAGGACGCAGCAGACCAAGCTCCCTCATCCGATCCAACACTAGCTCTCCCAGCCAGACAGCTTCTAATCCACCCTGAACCCTTCAAGGGTAAAAGTGTCTTGAGACTCAATGTCCTTATCCAGCTAAATAAGTGGCTAGGTAACTGAGAATCTGAAGTAAGTCCATCTACAAGACGGAAGAGCCCGTTCTCATGCCCTGGCATTATATTTATTAATGTTTTGGCAAAAGTGTTAATATATGATGCCATGCAAGGCATCTGTTTGAGATCCGGCGAGTTAACCACTACTCTAAACTTAACACCTACCTAATCTTAACCCAAAAGTTATCCACAACCTAACCTGTGTGTCACTGATATTCACATATCAGGATGGTAGTTTAATATTGGAGTGTATCGAACACCTGCCACGTCTCGCACAGATGCTGAAGGTAGCTTGTGCATCATAAATCGGCACCTTTGCAAAAACGTCAATATGTGACACCATGGGATGAGAAGGCATTGCTGAGACACAGCCCCCTATCCCTCCCGCTCTGTGAACCACGAAGTCAAGTTGTTCAAAGTATGAGAAAAGGGTGTAAGAGACTGAAAACATTGGACTTTCGTGTGTTTTTACGATAATTTTAGTCTCCCTTGTGTTGGCCATTGCATAAAAACTTTTTTGAGCGACTTCAGTGATCATAATTCAGTTCCAATGTGCAGCTTTGCTTTTTAGTAACCCCAATATATGGGTGTTTAAAATAATGACTGGCATCTCATCTCATCTCATCTCATCTGCAGCCGCTTCTCCAGGGTAGGGTTGCGGTGGCAGCAAGCTAAGTAGAGCACTCCAGATGTCCCTCTCCCCAGCAACGCCCTCCAGCTCCTCCTGGGGGATCCCAAGGCATGCCCAGGCCAGATTGGACATGTAGTCCCTCCAGCAAGTTCTGGGTCTACCCCGGGGTCTCCTCCCAGTTGGACGTGCCCGGTAAACCTCCAAAGGAAGGCGCCCAGGAGGCATCCTAATCAGATGCCCGAACCACCTCAACTGGCTCCTTTCAATGTGAAGGAGCAGCGATTCTACTCCGAGCTCCCTCCGGATGTCCGAGCTCCTCACCCTATCTCTAAGGCTGAGCCCAGACACCCTACGGAGGAAACTCATTTCAGCCGCTTGTATCCGCAATCTCACCCTTTCGGTCACTACCCAAAGCTCATGACCATAGGTGAGGGTTGGAATGAAGATTGACTGGTAAATTGAGAGCTTTGCCTTCTGGCTCAGCTTCCTCTTCACCACAACGGTCCGCTACAAAATACAGTCCGGTATGACTCGCATATCGTTATTTATAAACTCTAACATGGTATAAAACCCAGTTTAATGAATTTGATCAGCCTTACGTAGTGGGCTATACCATCAGATTCAGTAAAATGGGACAGTATATTAAAAGATATAGACTAAATACAGGCTAGAATTACCGAAGCACGTGTTTTTAGACTGTCTTAGAATGTGTTGGGCTCATATTCATTCCTTGCAGCTCATTAGTTTTTTCCCTTAATTATGTTGGAAATTTGCCAAGAGTTTCAGTGTCAGACCGTAGCCCGCTTTTCACGCTTTCATTTTTCTTGTGTGGAAATACTGTAAAAGAATCTCTCTACGCATACATTATTCCATAGCACCAGTTAGTGCAAGGCCTTGCTGTTAAAGACCACTGACATAAAAGGTATTTCAGTGTCCCTCTAATTCATCCCCTGCGCACCACGTACTTCAACACCTACTCACAAATAACCTTTAAACTTTAACCCTTAAGATTTGCATGCAAACAAATGACAGTTTGATACGTTTTACACAACAGCTAATCTATTCATATCCTAATGACAACTTGAATTCTAATTCTGATTTTAATTGTTTTTAATGTTTATCGTTTCTTAGGGCTTTCTTATGGAAAGTACAGTGCATAGCGTTTCATATGGCCAGTTTGGGTGCCAAATGTGAAAGAAGAAGGCAGTTGGAGGCAAGTGTGGAGCGATGCTGCTGGAGGTGGATACGGCAGAACAGGCATGAAAAGATCCTTACCGAGACATACGTATAATATAGAACTAGCAACCTTGCTTCGTTGTGAAGAAGTCTCTGGAATATAGACTACTTAAACCCAGAAGTGGCTGAGCCCCTGAACAGGTCCAGTGAATGCCTCCCCCCCCCAAAAAAAAGAAAACCTGCTTTACTCATATCAACGCATATCTCCTACTAAACACATACATGTAAACTGGGAGAGACTTCTTCAGTAACGGGGGCTACATTCAGTTGGGGCGCCTGTCCGGGGGGGGGGGGACTGGAGGGGAGTAGCGTGATCCTCCCACGCGCTACGTCCCTCTGGTGAAACGCCTCACTGTCAGGTGAAAAGAAGCGGCTGGCGACTCCACATGTATTGGAGGAGCCATGTGGTAGGCTGCAGCCCTCCCCGGATCAACAGAGGGGGTGGAGCAGCAATTTCTTACCTCATGGCTTCATCTTTTGCCTCTTACACAGCCATCTTCCTTGTCCTTTATCATGTCTTTAAGGTCCATCTGTTCAGCCAGTTCACAGTCAGTGCCAAGTATTGCCACTATCATTGCTTGTATTTAGGATGAACATGATTATTACTGGCCTCCATGGGCCCGTCCTATAGTTGTGACCCCCAGAAAGCCCCCCCCTCCCTTATGGGTGGCCCTGTGTCCACACCACTGCATTTATCATAATTTCCATAGGTGCCAATAAGTTAAACATAAACTACCATCTTTAGGATTGTAGATTTTCAGGAGGGCAGCCATCTAATAGGACAATATGAAACCAGAATCTCTGAGCATGCATTAATAGTAATATGATAATGATACTTATAATGATAATGATTTCATTTCACAGCACCCAAGGACGCTACATGTAGTGAGTGAAACAAAATAATAGAAGACGTTACAAATCAATACAAACCATTAAGTGCAGACAGAGAGGTTGAAATAACCCTACCCCTAACCCTAACCCTAAACCTCAACCTATTTTTTTTCAAAACTTATGCAGCTTTTATAAATACTTATGGGGTGAAAGTAGTAAGTGGGTCATTGGAAAATTATACAATGCTGTCACCTCAATGAACAAAAATTAAACTATGTAAGAAAAAGATGGGGAAAAGATGCGAGGGTGGAAATACCTGAGAAACTCGCTGCACCACCACTAACTCACTGACCTGGAGGGACTTCTGGTGGAAGGCCTTGATTTGGTTTTTTATAACACCAAAGCAGAAAGGCAAGTTTTCTGGGACCCAGAACCTTTGCTGGAGAGAGTGTGGATCAACACAAGTGGATCATTCCCACATATTTTGGTTGGGTCCACATATTCAACCTTTTTGGGAAAAAGTGGGACGTTTGATATCTAGGATCCTGGGCTTTAATACTGATGTGTCTTTTTCCCCTCTGTATCTTGGAGTTCCCCCCCTAAAAACTTATGTAAAGGTGATGCCTATCATCTGAAAAATGTCCTGGTACCATCTAAAAAAAAGCTATCACCAAATATTGGCTGCAGAGAAATCCTCCAAATATGGACCTTTTTACTGGAATTGTCAATTATATATGCTCCATGGAAAATATGACTTTAGCCCTTCGTCTACAGAAAGACAAAGAGGAAAAATACTGGAAAAAAATGGGACAGCTACTTAAAGGAAACTGTTTTTGATTAGGGTTTTTTTTTATCCTCTCGCTTCTTTCTCATCAGGCAACATTGCTGAAATCCCTGTGTTGGATGATAACAAGCAAGACCTCTTGTTCTGTACTTTGTTTGTTTGTATTTTAAATACTGTTAAAATAAGTGTAAAAAAAGAGCAGACAGAGAGAACCAAACACAGGGAGACTGTAGAAAGAAAGAAGAGAACAATAAGAAAAACTGGATGAACAGGTGAAACTTTAGCCAGGATTCAAAAACTCCAGCAGACTTAGGTGGGGAGAGAATTCCGGAGGCAGAGGGCAGCAAGACAGAAAGCTTTGTCTCCCAAAGAACGCAGCCTGGAGTGGGGAATAATAGGGGGTCCAGAGTCTGAAGAGCAAAACCTTCATTTGGGGTGTAGGCGTGGGAAGAGATCAGAGTGATACTTAGGGGCCACATCATGGAGGTACTTGTAGGTGAGGAGGAGGATTTTTAAAGTTATGCTAAATAGATGGAGATGCAATAGGGTGGTGGTGATGTGCTGTCAAGATCATGTGTGAGTTAGAACCCTGGCAGCAGAGTTCTGGACATACTGAAGCCTATCCTGTGCCTTACTGTAGTAGCCCATGTGACAGGTGACTGATGTGTGGATGAGGGTCTCTGCAACAGACTCAGTGAGTGATGGCCAAAGTCTTGCAATATTTTTGAGGTAGAATAAATCATATTTATTGGTAGGCTAAATGTGGAAGAGAGGGCAGATGACAAACAGGATGGACTTACGAGGAAGGAAAGATGGAGCACCTGTCGCTCAAGAGAACAAGGTGCCTTAGGTGTCACAACCTTGAGCTCAGTTCTCTTGCTACTGAATTTTAGCACGTTGCATTTAGCATGTTGCATATGTCAGCCAATCTTTGATGTCACAAAGGCAGACAACGACAACCCAGGGAGAGAGGTGAATGGGGGTTTTAGTGTTGAGGTAGATTTATATATCATTAGCATAGCAATGGAGGCTTCCCTGGTGGATTAACTGACCAAGGGGAGGCAGGTAAACGATGAGAAGAAGGGGGCCAAGTATAGAACCTTGGGGTATACTTTGGCTGACATGTGCAGGATGAGATTTGGAGCTGCCTTTGGGGACAAACTGCCTACTGTTGGTGAGATAGGAAATAAAATATGAGAGGGGAGCTCCAGAAAGGGCCCCGTACTTCATCATGTGATTGAGGAGAATGTTGTGGCAGATAGTGTCAAAAGCAGCAGAGAGCTTAAGGTGATACTGACGTCAAAATCTGAAAGTTCCTATTGATAAGCTATGTTCCGGGTTGGAATGTGACCACGGAGAAATGCTGTGGCCAAAGCAGCGCGTCTGCAGCCACTCGAGAGAGATCTGTGATTGACTGTAGATGGTGTCCAATGTCAAATTGTGCCGGTGGATACGGAGACACCAGTCAATTTGCCTAGGATGTGTCCGTAGCGAGATGCTATAAAACCACGGAGAAGCCATTCTTTCACCCTCCTGCTAGCCACTTGGCTCGAGTTTGAGCTGAGACTTTATTATTGATCTTGCTACGACGTATTGTTATCTATCTATCGATCGATCGATCGATCTGTCTGTCTATCCATTTATCTAAATATCTATCATCTATCTATCTAACAGTTATTTGTATCATCGAACATATTGTTCGTCAAGTTGTATTGCACTGCTGTGCCGTAGGCCTACCACCATGCCGTGGTCGCATGCGAAATACGTGGTCCCTGGATGCCCGAGCACCAGCGCCAGTAGTCGTAGTGGTAGTAGGTCTGATGATATAGATGTACAATGTTCCTGTATCATTTGTATTCTTGTTAATTTTAAAAAAACAAAAAACGTGTTGCCTATCCGGCTTCTTCAATGAGCGACGCGTTATTACGAATCCCGCGACACTTCTAGGCAAGACATGCCCCGCGTAGCATCCAGACGCTAGGATTCTAGGAAGACCCACCCCTACTCTCCCTCTGATTAGCTAACTTTAACGCTAACCCCGCCTTAATTCTAAACCACACATATTTTCAGTTATGATTCAAAAAGGGCATGTCAGTCTCTTTAAGGAGTAGCAAAATGTTGAGACCAGAGTCAGCAGTAATGAAGTGATTGGTGACCAAGTTGGGTGTGAGATGGAAGAGAAAGAAGAATTCTGGAGTGAGTTGGATGACATGGTGGAGAGGGTACCCAAGGAGGAGAGAGGGGTGATTGGAGCGGACTTCAATGGACATGTTGGTGAAGGGAACAGAGGTGGTGAGGGGGTGATGGGAAGGTATGGAGTCAAGGAGAGAAATGTGGAAGGACAGATGGTGGTGGACTTTGTGAAAAGGATGGAAGTGGCTGTGGTGAATACATATTTCAAGAAGAGGGAGGAACACAGGGTGACGTACAAGAGTGGAGGAAAGGCACACAGGTGGACTATATCTTATGTAGAAGGTGTGATCTAAAAGGGATTGGAGACTGCAAGGTGGTGACAGGGGAGAACGTAGCTAGGCAGCATCGGGTAGTGGTCTGTAGGATGACTTTGGAGACCAAGAAGAGGAAGCGAGTGAAGACACAGCCGAAGATCAAAATGGTGGAAGTTGAAGAAGGAAGACTGTTGTGTGGAGTTCAGGCAGGAGTTAAGACAGGCACTGGGTGGTAGTGAAGAGTTGCCAGATGGCTGGGCAACCACTGCAGAAATAGTGAGGGAGACAGCTAGGAAGGTACTTGGTGTGTCATCAGGACAGAGGAAGGAAGACAAGGAGACTTGGTGGAATGAGGAAATACAGTAAATTATACAGAGGAAGAGGTTGGCAAAGAAGAAGTGGGATAGTAAGAGAGATGAAGAAAGTAGACAGGAGTACAAGGAGATGCAGCATAAAGTGAAGAGAGAGGTGGCAAAGGAAAAGGTGTATGGTGAGTTGTATGACAGGTTAGACACCAAGGAAGGAGAAAAGGACTTGTACCGATTGGCTAGACAGAGGGACCGAGCTGGGAAGGATGTGCAGCAAGTTAGGGCGATCAAGGATAGAGATGGTAATGTGCTGACAAGCGAGGAGAGTGTGCTGAGAAGGTGGAAGGAGTACTTTGAGGGGCTGATGAATTAAGAACACGAGAGAGAGAGAAGGTTGGATGATGTAGGGATAGTGAATCAGGAAGTACTGTGGATTAGCAAGGAGGAAGTGAGGGAAGCTATGAAGAGGATGAAGAGTGGAAAGGCAGTTGGTCCTGATGACATACCTGTCTGTGGAGGCATGGAGGTGTTTAGGAGAGATGGCAGTGGGGTTTTTAACTAGATTGTTTAACACAGTCTTGGAAAGGGAGAGGATGCCTGAGGAGTGGAGAAGAAGCATACTGGTACCGATTTTGAAGAACAAGGGCGATGTGCAGAACTGTAGCAACTACAGAGGTATAAAGTTGATCAGCCACAGCATGAAGATATGGGAAAGAGTAATAGAAGCTAGGTTAAGAGGAGAGGTGACGATCAGCGAGCAGCAGTATGGTTTCATGTCAGGAAAGAGCACCACAGATGTGATGTTTGCTTTGAGAATGTTGATGGAGAAGTATAGAGAAGGCCAGAAGGAGGTACATTGTGTCTTTGTGGATTTAGAGAAAGCATACGACAGGGTGCCGAGAGAGGAGGTGTGGTATTGTATGAGGAAGCCGGGAGTTGCAGAGAAGTATGTAGGAGTGGTGCAGGATATGTATGAGGGAGGTGTGACAGTGGTGAGGTGTGTGGTTGGAATGACAGATGGGTTCAAGGTGGAGGTGGGATTACATCAAGGATCGGCTCTGAGCCCTTTCTTGTTTGCAGTGGTGGTGGACAGGTTGACGGACAAGATCAGGCAGGAGTCTCCGTGGACGATGATGTTCGCGGATGACATTACGATCTGTAGCAAGAGTAGGGTGCAGGTGGAGGAGAGCCTGGAGAGGTGGAGGTATGCACTGGAGAGAAGAAGAATGAAAGTCAGTAGGAGCAAGACGGAATACCTATGCGTGAATAAGAGGGAGGACAGTGGAATGGTGAGGATGCAAGGAGTAGAGGTGGTGAAGGCGTATGAATTAAATACTTGGGGTCAACTGTCCAAAGTAACGGGGAGTGCAGTAGAGAGGCGAAGAAGAGAGTGCAGGCAGGGTGGAGTGGGTGGAGAAGAGTGCCAGGAGTGATTTGTGACAGAAGGGTACCAGCAAGAGTTAAAGGGAAGGTTTACAAGATGGTAGTGAGACCAGCTATGTTGTATGGTTTGGAGACAGTGGCACTGATGAAAAGACAGGAGGTGGAGCTGGAGGTGGCAGAGTTGAAGATGATAAGATTTTCACTGGGAGTGATGAAGAAGGACAGGATTAGGAACGAGTATATTAGAGGGACAGCTCAGGTTGGACGGTTTGAAGACAAAGCAAGAGAGACAAGATTGAGATGGTTTGGACATGTGCGGAGGAGAGATGCTGGGTATATTGGGAGAAGGATGCTGAATATGGAGCTGCCAGGGAAGAGGAGAAGAGGAAGGCCAAAGAGGAGGTTTATGGATGTGGTGAGGGAGGACATGCAGGTGGCTGGTGTGACAGAGGAAGATGCAGAGGACAGGAAGAGATGGAAATGGATGATCCGCTGTGGCGCCCCCTAACTGTTAATATGTCACTTTATTAAGCTTTAATATTTTTTCAGGTGAGAAAGTTGTCATTGACATTCCCAATATGTGGGTAAGTTTATCCGAATAAAGCCTGTTTGGAAATTCCCTCCGATGTTTTCGGGGAAGTGGGGAGCCACTATTGCACAGTCTGAAGAGCTGCGGTGCATTTTGGGGCGGTTGGGTGTGTCTAGTGTGAAAACAAAATGAATATGAAGCATTAAGAGGTGTAATTTATTTATTCATTGTGTATTATTGTGTAACTTCTCTCATGTTGGTCAAAGCTCCTGAACAAAGGGGTTCTGTGTTATCTTGCACGAGGCCCTGAACTCTCTCCAGAGAGGGAATGGGTAAAGAATGTTTGAGAGTGAGGCCCCTCTCTCATTCCATGTATGAATGTGTTTGTGGTGTCTTGTAATGCTATGTAACTGGTGACGACCAGATGTTTACACCAGCCTATGGTACAATGTGTGGTTTAAGTTGTCCAATGGGAAAGTGTTCCTTTGTCCAAGCAAAAGGCTATATAAGGGAGGTGACTCATTTGGTCAGTGAGAATACAGGGGCAGGGCCCATTGGGGCCTGACCTCTGTTTCTCCATATGGTACAGTGGGGGGGAACGCCGGGCGGTGTTCTCCTATTGTGTTATACCATTTATCTTGTCTTGTTTTGTCCTGTATCGTACAATACTGAGTGTATTTTATCATCAACTATCTTTGTTTCGGGTAATTATTTCTGAGTCCAGAGTGTTTTCAGGTAAATTTCCATGACACACTTGGAGGTTCCCCTGAGATCCTAACCTGCTGACCTTTTCTGGACGAGGTGACCAGTCCACGTGCGGGACAGCCATAGGAGACTGAGGAAAAACCGAGCCCAAATAATAGAGGGGTTTTTTTCCGAGATGCCTACAGTCATCCTTTCAGGAAATTGGACGGCATTAAGTGATCCATCCATCCATCCATTATCCAAACCGCTTATCCTGCTCTCGGGGCCGCTGGAGCCTATCCCAGCAGCCATTGGGCGGCAGGCGGGGAGACACCGTGGACAGGCCGCCAGGCCAACACACACACACACACACAGACACACACACACACCTTGGGACAGTTTAGTACGGCCGATTCACCTGACCTACATGTCTTTGGATTGTGGGAGGAAACCCACGCAGACACATGCAAACTCCACACAGAAGATGACCCAGGACGACCCCCAAGGTTGAACTACCCCGGGGCTCAAACCCAGGACCTTCTTGCTGTGAGGCGACCGCGCTAACCACTGTGCCACCACGCCGCCCATGATAACAATAATAAAGAATAATAATAAAGATAAAATAATAAATAAATAATATAAATAATAAATAAATAATAATAATAGTGACTTCAAAGGCTCATTCATTCATTCATTCATTTAGTGATCTTGTGGCAGGATGAGGAAAAACACAGGAGATGAAGGCGGGTTTGAACTTTACTCCTCAGCTCCAAAAACCAAACTGAAACAGGAACAACCTTGCACCGGAGAGCCCGGGAACGTAAACCACGCCCCCAACGTAAACCACGCCCCCAGCTCACAGCCTTGCTGGGTGAGAGGCCTAGCCCCTAGTGTCCGCCACACAGCCCCCCCCCCCCGAACACCCAGAAGGGACTCCTGGAAAGAAAATTAGGGTCTCACTGGAGGCTTAATCAGCCTGCCATAACGAAACAGTAGGTGAAACACAGTCCAAAGCCGGCTGAGAAGCAGAACGCTGAACCCGTGAAGACACCGCCGGGGTCCTGGAAGGAGGACGACCCCGACGGGGAACCTGGGCCGGAAACACAACTTCGCCTGCCACCCTGTGCGCCGGTTTAAGCCTATCAAGCGTGACACGCTCCCTACGCCCACCCATATCCAGCACAAAACCCTTAGGACCCGTCTCAAGAACCCGAAATGGGCCATCGTATGGGGGTTGGAGGGGCGAGCGGTGAGCATCATGCCGTACAAAAACAAAACGAGCCGACATGAGCTCCGCAGGCACGAACGACCGCGGAAAACAGTGGTGAACGGGGCCTGGAACCCGAGTGCTGTCGGACAAAAAAGGATAAACGGCCGGACGGGGTCGAGGAGCGGAACTCTCAGGCAAAAATTCCCCAGGGACGCGGAGCGGGTGACGCGTCGAGGTCCTCCTTAGGAGCCGAACGCAACCCGAGCATAACCCAAGGTAAACGGTCCACCCAGTTACCATCCGAGAGCGCAGCGCGCAGCGCTGCCTTGAGCGACCGGTGAAAACGTTCACACAAGCCGTTAGCCTGAGGGTGATACGTGGTAGTGCGGTGTACCTGCACACCCAAGGATCGCGCAAGTGCCGACCAGAGCTCTGACACGAACTGGGGGCCCCTGTCTGAGGTGATATCTGACGGAGTGCCGAAACGGGCGACCCAGGAGGAAAGAAACGCGCGTGCAACGTCCGAGGATGTTGTGGAGGACAGAGGGACAGCCTCTGGCCACCTGGTGGTCCGATCTACCACTGTGAGCAGGTGCGTAAAACCCTGTGAAGAAGGTAGAGGGCCCACCAGGTCCACATGCACGTGGTCGAAACGTCTGGCCGGGATCGGAAACGGTTCGAGGGGCGACTTAGTGTGCTGGTGGACCTTAGCGCGCTGGCACGCTACACATGCAGCTGCCCACCCCTTTACGTCCTTGCAGAGGCCAGGCCAGACGAACTTGGAACCGACCAACTTCACCGACGCCCGAACTCCAGGGTGCGAGAGGGAGTGAATCGATTCGAAATCTCGACGGCGCCAGGCCACTGGAACAACGGGGCGGGGACGGCCGGTGGAGACATCGCAGAGGAGGGCAGGACTGCCTTCCTGCATCACAGCATCCTCTAGCTTGAGGCCGGTACGCACTGACCTAAGAGCAAGGACGTCTGAGTCGCTGGGCTGGTCGGCAGCCATAGCGGAGAAATCCACACCGAGGTGCACAGGACACACAAGCACACGCGACAGACAATCAGCAACAGGGTTGGACTTCCCGGCCACATGCTGAATGTCCGTTGTGAACTCGGAGATTGCCGCTAGGTGGCGCTGCTGACGAGCAGACCGCGGCTCAGTCACCTTGGACATGGCGAAAGTCAGCGGTTTATGATCCACATAAGCCGTGAATGAGCGACCCTCCAGCAGGAAGCGGAAATGCCGGGTTGCAAGGTGCAGTGCCAGCAAGTCCCGGTCAAAAACGCTGTACTTGCGCTCGCTATCCCGCAGTTTGCGGCTAAAAAATGCGAGTGGCTGCCACGCATTCGCCACGCGCTGTTCAACCACAGCCCCCACGGCTATGTCAGACGCGTCGGTTGTTAAAGCTATGGACGCCGTGGGTGTGGGATGGGCGAGGAGGGCAGCGTTAGCCAGGGCGCACTTAGCTCCGTCAAAGGCCTGGACCTGTTTGGGAGTCCAGTCGACAGGGTTGTTAGCCTTCTTAAGCCGCAAGGCTTCGTAAAGTGGCTGAAGGAGGTGGGCAGCGCGAGGGAGGAAACGGTTATAAAAATTCACCATGCCCAAGAATTCCTGCAATGCCTTAACAGAGACTGGGCGGGGAAATTCCGCCACCGCTTGCACCTTAGAAGGCAACGGGACCGCGCCTTGCGGCCAAATGCGGTGACCCAAGAAGTCAATCACCGGCAGTCCAAACTGACACTTGGCCGGGTGGAGTATCAGGCCGTGTTCGTCCAGACGACGGAAAACCTGTTTCAGGTGCGCCAGGTGCTCTTCAGCTGACGGACTGGCCACTAATATGTCGTCGAGATAAACGAACACGAAAGCAAGGTCATGCAACACCGAGTCCATCAGCCTCTGAAAGGTTTGCGCTGCCCCCTTCAAGCCAAAAGGCATGCGCATGAACTCAAAAAGCCCAAACGGGGTGATCACTGCGGTCTTGGGCACGTCCTCTGCGCGCACGTGAACCTGATGATAGCCGCGCACCAGGTCCACCTTAGAGAAAATAGTGGTACCTGCCAGGCGTATGGAAAAGTCCTGTATGTGCGGGATGGGATAGCGGTCATTGGCGGTGACGTTGTTCAGGCGGCGAAAGTCGCCGCAAGGCCGCCACGACCCATCCGCCTTGGGCACCATGTGAAGCGGCGAGGCCCACGGGCTGTTGGAACGCCTCACTATACCCAGACGCTCCATGATGGCGAACTCCTCCTTAGCTGTAGCCAATTTTACCGCGTTGAGGCGCCGCGCGCGCGCAAAAACTGGCGGTTCCAGAGTGGGAATGAAATGTTGTACCCCGTGTTTAGTAACCGCGGTGGAAAAGGCAGGCGTAGTCACCGATGGAAAATCCTCCAGCAAACGCTGAAAAACGTCCCCTAATGCTAAAAAGTTGGCGTGTGTTAACGGCCCGGCTCCCCCTGTCTCGCACGGAACAGTGGCGAAAGACACAGCATCAATCAAACGGCGGTTTGCAACATCAACCAGCAGACCATTAGCACACAGAACATCCGCGCCGATAATAGGAACAGTAATGGCGGCCACTACAAAGTCCCACTCAAAATGGCGCCCGTGGAAGCAAACAGTCACCAACCTTGTGCCAAACGTCGCAATGGACGAACCGTTAGCTGCACTCAACTGTGGGCCGCCGCCTTCGGCCGACCTGTCTGTCTTAGCAGGAGGGAGTAGGCTCTTTTGCGAGCCTGAGTCCACCAGAAACCGTCTTCCTGACATCGTGTCCTTAATGAAGAGCAGCTCACTACGTCCGCCAGCGCCCATAGCTGCTACTGAGCGCTGCCCGGGAGTTTCCCGCCGCCTCAAACGTGCACGGAGGGACGCAGCGCCTCGCCTTGCCGCCGAACCGCTGGTGGAAGAAACAGAGGCCGCTCACGCGCCGTCTCCGGGCAGTCACTCCAGCCACCACTTCCGGGTCCGCGTCCTCCAACGCCGGCTGCAGAGGCTCCGATGCCACACTCTGCACAGAGAACCGTCTGGTAGGCAGCAGGAGCCGATCGGCCTCCTCAGCCAAACCTCGGCAGTCACCAGCGGCCAGACACGGGGAGTTAGCCAAAGCCGCGCGCACAGGAGACGGAAGCTGGCGCAGGAAAACGTGCGGGAAAAGGAACCCACCTTCGTCCGAGCCTAGCAGCGACAGCATATTGTCCATGAGATCCACAGCCGTCCCGTCGCCCAAACCGGATAGGGAAAGGATCCTATCTGCCCTCTCTGCGGTAGATGGGCTGTACCTCCGGAGCAGAAGATGTTTGAGGGCGACGTATTTACCGTGTTGCGGAGGGGCGCGCAACAGCTGCATGGCCCGGCGTGTGGACTGCTGGTCCAGCGCAGCGACGACCAAATAGTGTCTGGAGTCGTCCGCGGAGATTCCACGCAGGTGGAACAGCGCCTCGACATGCTGGAACCACGAGGCCGGGTCGCTCTGCCAGAACTCTGGGAGTTTCACAGCCGAGGCGAGAACGGCCGGCTGTGAGAGTTGGGGCGGCGTGGCCGAAGTGGATTCACACTCCTCTTCTGCTCCAAACATGTTCAATTCGGGGTCACCGATGTGGCAGGATGAGGAAAAACACAGGAGACGAAGGCGAGTTTGAACTTTATTCCTCAGCTCCAAAAACCAAATTACAACAGGAACAACCCTGCACCAGCAAGCCCGGGAACGTAAACCACGCCCCCAGCTCACAGCCCTGCTGGGTGAGAGGCATAGCCCCTAGTGTCCGCCACAATCCAATTTTTAAAAACCTTTTAGGGGATTATATGAAATAAACTGACGCATGATTAATTGTGTGTAAATTGCAGTCCTATTTCAAATTCTAAAAAGTGGGTTTAGTTTTAAAACACGCACTGATTGTTGTTGAACTCTTGTTGTGTGCGATGACGTCATAGATATGCTAAACTTAGAAGGTGAACAAGATGGGATGGAGTTTGCCTTCAGGGAGAGAGTTATGTTCTGTTGTGTGAAATTTCACACAAAGGAAGGGGCAGTATTCCCTTTGCCTTAGGGTCCCTTTGAGTTAGTCTCGATAAAATAATAAATAGGGGGCAGTATTGCCCTTAGAGAATGGGTGAGATCTAAATAACAGATGTTCGGAAGAGCATCAACGAGGTCCTGTACTATGAGGTCAATCTAAATGAGAACATTAACGAGATCCTGTTGTATGAGTTAAATCGAAATGAGAACATTAACGAGATCCTGTTCTATGAGTTCAATCGAAATGAGAACATTAACGAGATCCTGTTCTATGAGCTCAATATAAGTGAGAACATTAACGAGATCCTGTTCTATGAGTTCAACCTAAATGAGAACATTAACGAGATCCTGTTCTATGATTTCAATATAAGTGAGAACATTAACGAGATCCTGTTCTATGATTTCAATATAAGTGAGAACATTAACGAGGTCCTGTTCTATGAGTTCAATCAAAATGAGAACATTAACGAGATCCTGTTTTATGACTTCAATCTAAATTAGAACATTAACGAGATCTTGTTCTATGAGTTCATTCTAAATGAGAACATTAACGAGATCCTGTTCTATGTGTTAAATATAAACGAGAACATTAACGAGGTCCTGTTCTATGAGTTCAATCTAGATGAGAACATGAACGAGGTCCTCTTCTATGAGTTCATCCTAAAAGAGAACATAAACGAGATTCTGTTCTATTAGTTAAATCCAAATGAGAACATTAACGAGGTCCTGTTCTATGAGTTCAATCTAAGTGAGAACATTAACGAGGTCCTGTTCTATGACTTCAATCCAAATGAGAACATTAACGAGGTCCTGTTCTACGATTTCAATCTAAATGAGAACATTAACAAGGTCCTCTTCTATGAGTTCAATCGAAATGAGAACATTAACGAGGTCCTGTTCTATGAGTTCAACCTAAATGAGAACATTAACGAGATCATGTTCTGTGATTTCAATCTAAATGAGAACATTAACGAGGTCCTGTTCTATGAGTTCAATCTAAATGAGGACATTAACGAGATCATGTTCTGTGATTTCAATCTAAATGAGAACATTAACGAGGTCCGGTTCTATGACTTCAATCTAAATGAGAACATTAACGAGATCCTGTTCTATGATTTCAATATAAGTGAGAACATTAACGAGGTCCTGTTCTATGAGTTCAATCAAAATGAGAACATTAACGAGGTCCTGTTTTATTACTTCAATCTAAATGAGAACATTAACGAGATCCTGTTCTATGAGCTCAACCTAAATGAGAACATAAACGAGGTCATGTTCTATGAGTTCATTCTAAATGAGAACATTAACGAGATCCTGTTCTATGTGTTAAATATAAACGAGAACATTAATGAGGTCCTGTTCTATGAGTTCAATCTAGATGAGAACATTAACGAGATCATGTTCTGTGATTTCAATCTAAATGAGAACATTAACGAGGTCTTGTTCTATGATTTCAATCTAAATGAGCACATTAACGAGGTCCTGTTCTATGAGCTCAATCTAGATGAGGACATTAATGAGGTCCTGTTCTATGACTTCAATCTAAGTGAGAACATTAACGAGGTCCTGTTCTATGATTTCAATCTAAGTGAGAACATTAACGAGGTCCTGTTCTATGATTTCAATCTAAGTGAGAACATTAACGAGGTCCTCTTCTATGAGTTCATCCTAAGTGAGAACAATAACGAGATTCTGTTCTATTAGTTAAATCCAAATGAGAACATTAACGACATCCTGTTCTATGAGTTAAATCTAGATGGAACAATAACGAGGTCCTGTTCTATCAGGTCAACCTAAATGAGAACATTAACGAGGTGCTGTTCTATGAGCTCAATTTAAATGAGAACATTAATGAGGTCCTGTAATTTGAGTTCAATCTAATTGAGAACATTAACGAGATCCTGTTCTGTGATTTCAATCTAAATGAGGACATTAACGAGGTCCTGTTATTTGAGTTCAATCTAAATGAGAACATTAACGAGGTCCTGTTCTATGACTTCAATCTAAATGAGAACATTAACGAGGTCCTGTTCTATGACTTCAATCTAAATGAGAACATTAACGAGGTCCTGTTCTATGACTTCAATCTAAATGAGAACATTAACGAGGTCCTGTTCTATGAGTTCAATCTAAATGAGAACATTAACGAGATCCTGTAATTTGAGTTCAATCTAATTGAGAACATTAACGAGTTCCTGTTCTATGATTTCAATCTAAATGAGAACATTAACGAGATCCTGTTCTGTGATTTCAATCTAAATGAGAACATTAACGAGGTCCTGTTCTATGACTTCAATCTAAATGAGAACATTAACGAGGTCCTGTTCTATGATTTCAATCTAAATGAGAACTTTAACGAGGTCCTGTTCTATGAATTCAATCTAAATGAGAACATAAACGAGGTCCTGTTCTATGAGCTCAATCTAAATGAGGACATTAATGAGGTCCTGTGGTATGAATTCAATCAAAATGAGAACATTAACAAGACTCTGTTCTATGAGTTCAATCAAAATGAGAACATTAACGAGTTCCTGTTCTATGAGTTCAATCTAAATGAGAACTTTAATGAGGTCCTGCGGTATGAATTCAATCTAAATGAGAACATTAACGAGGTCCTGTTCTATGAGCTCAATTTAAATGAGAACATTAATGAGGTCCTGTAATTTGAGTTAAATCTAATTGAGAACATTAACGAGATCCTGTTCTATGATTTCAATCTAAATGAGAACATTAACGAGGTCCTGTTCTATGATTTCAATCTAAATGAGAACATTAACGAGGTCTTGTTCTATGAGTTCAATCTAAATGAGAACATTAACGAGATCCTGTAATTTGAGTTCAATCTAATTGAGAACATTAACGAGTTTCTGTTCTATGATTTCAATCTAAATGAGAACATTAACGAGATCATGTTCTGTGATTTCAATCTAAATGAGAACATTAACGAGGTCCTGTTCTATGATTTCAATCTAAATGAGAACATTAACGAGGTCCTGTTCTATTACTTCAATCTAAATGAGAACATTAACGAGATCCTGTTCTATGATTTCAATCTAAGTGAGAACATTAACGAGGTCCGGTTCTATGAGTTCAATCTAAATGAGAACATTAACGAGGTCCTGTTTTATGACTTCAATCTATATGAGAACATTAACGAGGTCCTGTTCTATGAGTTCAATCTAAATGAGAACATTAACGAGGTCCTGTTCTATGAGTTCAATCTAAATCAGAACATTAATGAGATCCTGTTTTATGAGTTCAATCTAAATGAGAACATTAACGAGATCCTGTTCTATGAGTTAAATATAAACGAGAACATTAATGAGGTCCTGTTCTATGAGTTCAATCTAGATGAGAACATTAACGAGATCCTGTTCTATGAGTTCAACCTAAATGAGAACATTAACGAGGTCCGGTTCTATGACTTCAATCTAAATGAGAACATTAACGAGATCCTGTTCTATGATTTCAATATAAGTGAGAACATTAACGAGGTCCTGTTCTATGAGTTCAATCAAAATGAGAACATTAACGAGGTCCTGTTTTATTACTTCAATCTAAATGAGAACATTAACGAGATCCTGTTCTATGAGCTCAACCTAAATGAGAACATAAACGAGGTCCTGTTCTATGAGTTCATTCTAAATGAGAACATTAACGAGATCCTGTTCTATGTGTTAAATATAAACGAGAACATTAATGAGGTCCTGTTCTATGAGTTCAATCTAGATGAGAACATTAACGAGATCATGTTCTGTGATTTCAATCTAGATGAGGACATTAATGAGGTCCTGTTCTATGACTTCAATCTAAGTGAGAACATTAACGAGGTCCTGTTCTATGATTTCAATCTAAGTGAGAACATTAACGAGGTCCTGTTCTATGATTTCAATCTAAGTGAGAACATTAACGAGGTCCTCTTCTATGAGTTCATCCTAAGTGAGAACAATAACGAGATTCTGTTCTACTAGTTAAATCCAAATGAGAACATTAACGACATCCTGTTCTATGAGTTAAATCTAGATGGAACAATAACGAGGTCCTGTTCTATCAGGTCAACCTAAATGAGAACATTAACGAGGTGCTGTTCTATGAGCTCAATTTAAATGAGAACATTAATTAGGTCCTGTAATTTGAGTTCAATCTAATTGAGAACATTAACGAGATCCTGTTCTGTGATTTCAATCTAAATGAGGACATTAACGAGGTCCTGTTATTTGAGTTCAATCTAAATGAGAACATTAACGAGGTCCTGTTCTATGACTTCAATCTAAATGAGAACATTAACGAGGTCCTGTTCTATGACTTCAATCTAAATGAGAACATTAACGAGGTCCTGTTCTATGAGTTCAATCTAAATGAGAACATTAACGAGATCCTGTAATTTGAGTTCAATCTAATTGAGAACATTAACGAGTTCCTGTTCTATGATTTCAATCTAAATGAGAACATTAACGAGATCCTGTTCTGTGATTTCAATCTAAATGAGAACATTAACGAGGTCCTGTTCTATGACTTCAATCTAAATGAGAACATTAACGAGGTCCTGTTCTATGATTTCAATCTAAATGAGAACTTTAACGAGGTCCTGTTCTATGAATTCAATCTAAATGAGAACATAAACGAGGTCCTGTTCTATGAGCTCAATCTAAATGAGGACATTAATGAGGTCCTGTGGTATGAATTCAATCAAAATGAGAACATTAACAAGACTCTGTTCTATGAGTTCAATCAAAATGAGAACATTAACGAGTTCCTGTTCTATGAGTTCAATCTAAATGAGAACTTTAATGAGGTCCTGCGGTATGAATTCAATCTAAATGAGAACATTAACGAGGTCCTGTTCTATGAGCTCAATTTAAATGAGAACATTAATGAGGTCCTGTAATTTGAGTTAAATCTAATTGAGAACATTAACGAGATCCTGTTCTATGATTTCAATCTAAAAGAGAACATTAACGAGGTCCTGTTCTATGATTTCAATCTAAATGAGAACATTAACGAGGTCTTGTTCTATGAGTTCAATCTAAATGAGAACATTAACGAGATCCTGTGATTTGAGTTCAATCTAATTGAGAACATTAACGAGTTTCTGTTCTATGATTTCAATCTAAATGAGAACATTAACGAGATCATGTTCTGTGATTTCAATCTAAATGAGAACATTAACGAGGTCCTGTTCTATGATTTCAATCTAAATGAGAACATTAACGAGGTCCTGTTCTATTACTTCAATCTAAATGAGAACATTAACGAGATCCTGTTCTATGATTTCAATCTAAGTGAGAACATTAACGAGGTCCGGTTCTATGAGTTCAATCTAAATGAGAACATTAACGAGGTCCTGTTTTATGACTTCAATCTATATGAGAACATTAACGAGGTCCTGTTCTATGAGTTCAATCTAAATGAGAACATTAACGAGGTCCTGTTCTATGAGTTCAATCTAAATCAGAACATTAATGAGATCCTGTTTTATGAGTTCAATCTAAATGAGAACATTAACGAGATCCTGTTCTATGAGTTAAATATAAACGAGAACATTAATGAGGTCCTGTTCTATGAGTTCAATCTAGATGAGAACATTAACGAGATCCTGTTCTATGAGTTCAACCTAAATGAGAACATTAACGAGGTCCTCTTCTATGAGTTCATCCTAAATGAGAACATTAACGAGATTCTGTTCTATTAGTTAAATGCAAATGAGAACATTAACGAGATGCTGTTCTATGAATTAAATCTAAATGGGAACAATAACGAGGTCCTGTTCTATCAGCTCAACCTAAATGAGAACATTAACGAGGTCCTCTTCTATGAGTTCAATCTAAATGAGAACATTAACGAGGTCCTGTTCTCTGATTTCAATCTAACTGAGAACATTAACGAGGTCCTATTCTATGACTTCAATCCAAATGAGAACATTAACGAGGTCCTGTTCTATGAGTTCAATCTAAATGAGAACATGGACGATGTCCTGTTCTATGAGTTCAATCTAAATGAGAACATTAACGACGTCCTGTTATTTGAGTTCAATCTAAATGAGAACATTAACGAGGTCCCTTGGTATGAGGTCAGTCTAAATGAGAATATTAACGAGCTCCTGTTCTATGACTTCAATCTAAATGAGAACATTAACGAGTTCCTGTTGTATGAGTTCAATCTAAATGAGAACATTAACGAGATCATGTTCTGTGATTTCAATCTAAATGAGAACATGAACGAGGTCCTGTTCTATTCAATCTAAATGGGAACATAAACGAGGTCCTGTTCTATTCAATCTAAATGAGAACATAAACGAGGTCCTGTTGTCTGAGTTCAACCTAAATGAGAACATTAACGACGTCCTCTTCTATGAGTTTAATCTAAATGAGAACATTAACGAGGTCCTGTTCTATGAGTTCAATCTAAATGACAACATTAACGAGTTCCTGTTCTATGATTTCAATCTAAATGAGAACTTTAACGAGGTCCTGTTCTATGAATTCAATCTAAATGAGAACTTTAATGAGGTCCTGTGGTATGAATTCAATCTAAATGAGAACATTAACGAGGTCCTGTTCTATGAGCTCAATTTAAATGAGGACATTAATGAGCTCCTGTAATTTGAGTTCAATCTAATTGAGAACATTAATGAGATACTGTTATGTGATTTTAATCTAAATGAGGACATTAACGAGGTCCTGTTCTATGATTTCAATCTAAGTGAGAACATTAACGAGGTCCTGTTCTATGACTTCAATCTAAGTGAGAACATTAACGAGGTCTTGTTCTGTGATTTCAATCTAAGTGAGAACATTAACGAGGTCCTGTTCTATGACTTCAATCTAAATGAGAACATTAACGAGATCCTGTTCTGTGATTTCAATCTAAATGAGAACATTAACGAGGTCCTCTTCTATGAGTTGATCCTAAATGAGAACATTAACGAGATTCTGTTCTATTAGTTAAATCCAAATGAGAACATTAACGAGATCCTGTTCTATGAGTTAAATCTAAATGGGAACAATAACGAGGTCCTGTTCTATCAGCTCAACCTAAATGAGAACATTAACGAGGTCCTGTTCTATGAGCTCAATTTAAATGAGAACATTAATGAGGTCCTGTAATTTGAGTTCAATCTAATTGAGAACATTAACGAGATCCTGTTCTGTGATTTCAATCTAAATGAGGACATTAACGAGGTCCTGTTCTATGATTTCAATCTAAACGAGAACATTAACGAGGTCCTGTTCTATGACTTCAATCTAAATGAGAACATTAACGAGGTCCTGTTCTATGAGTTGAATCATAATGAGAACATTAACGAGTTGCTGTTCTATGAGTTCAATCTAAATGAGAACATGAACAAGGTCCTGTTCTATGACTTCAATCTAAATGAGAACATTAACGAGGTCCTGTTCTATGAGTTCAATCTAAATGAGAACATTAATGAGATCCTGTAATTTGAGTTCAATCTAATTGAGAACATTAACGAGTTCCTGTTCTATGATTTCAATCTAAATGAGATCATTAACGAGATCCTGTTCTGTGATTTCAATCTAAATGAGGACATTAACGAGGTCCTGTTCTATGACTTCAATCTAAATGAGAACATTAACGAGGTCCTGTTCTATGATTTCAATCTAAATGAGAACTTTAACGAGGTCCTGTTCTATGAATTCAATCTAAATGTGAACATAAACGAGGTCCTGTTCTATGAGCTCAATCTAAATGAGGACATTAATGAGGTCCTGTGGTATGAATTCAATCAAAATGAGAACATTAACAAGACTCTGTTCTATGATTTCAATCTAAATGAGAACTTTAATGAGGTCCTGCGGTATGAATTCAATCTAAATGAGAACATTAACGAGGTCCTGTTCTATGAGCTCAATTTAAATGAGAACATTAATGAGGTCCTCTAATTTGAGTTAAATCTAATTGAGAACATTAACGAGATCCTGTTCTATGATTTCAATCTAAATGAGAACATTAACGAGGTCCTGTTCTATGATTTCAATCTAAATGAGAACATTAACGAGGTCCTGTTCTATGAGTTCAATCAAAATGAGAACATTAACGAGTTCCTGTTCTATGAGTTCAATCTAAATGAGAACATTAACAAGGTCATGTTCTATGACTTCAATCTAAATGAGAACATTAACGAGATCCTGTAATTTGAGTTCAATCTAATTGAGAACATTAACGAGTTCCTGTTCTATGATTTCAATCTAAATGAGAACATTAACGAGATCATGTTCTATGAGCTCAATCTAGATGAGGACATTAATGAGGTCCTGTAATTTGAGTTCAATCTAAATGAGAACATTAACGAGGTCCTGTTCTATGATTTCAATCTAAGTGAAAACATTAACGAGGTCCTTTTCTATGACTTCAATCTAAGTGAGAACATTAACGAGGTCCTGTTTTGTGATTTCAATCTAAGTGAGAACATTAACGAGATTCTGTTCTATTAGTTAAATCTAAATGGGAACAATAACGAGGTCCTGTTCTATCAGCTCAACCTAAATGAGAACATTAACGAGGTCCTGTTCTATGATTTCAATCTAAATGAGAACATTAACGAGATCCTGTTCTATGAGTTAAATCTAAACGAGAACATTAATGAGGTCCTGTTCTATGAGTTACATCTAAATGAGAACAATAACGAGGTCCTGTTCTATGAGTTCAATCTAAATGAGAACATTAACGAGGTTCTTTTTTATGAGTTCATTCTAAATGATAACATTAACGAGGTCCTGCTATTTGAGTTCAATCTAAATGAGAACATTAACGAGGTCCCTTGGTATGAGGTCAGTCTAAATGAGAATATTAACGAGCTCCTGTAATTTGAGTTCAATCTAATTGAGAACATTAATGAGATACCGTTATGTGATTTTAATCTAAATGAGGACATTAACGAGGTCCTGTTCTATGATTTCAATCTAAATGAGAACATTAACGAGGTCCTGTTCTATGACTTCAATCTAAATGAGAACATTAACGAGATCCTGTTCTATGATTTCAATCTAAGTGAGAACATTAACGAGGTCCTCTTCTATGAGTTCAATCAAAATGAGAACATTAACGAGGTCCTGTTCTATGAGTTCAATCAAAATGAGAACATTAACGAGGTCCTGTTTTATGACTTCAATCTAAATGAGAACATTAACGAGATCCTGTTCTATGAGTTCAATCTAAATGAGAACATTAACGAGGTCCTCTTCTATGAGTTCATCCTAAATGAGAACATTAACGAGATTCTGTTCTATGAGTTAAATCTAAATGGGAACAATAACGAGGTCCTGTTCTATCAGCTCAACCTAAATGAGAACATTAACGAGGTCCTGTTCTATGAGCTCAATTTAAATGAGAACATTAATGAGGTCCTGTGGTATGAATTCAATCTACATGAGAACATTAACGAGGTCCTGTTCTATGATTTCAATCTAAATGAGAACATTAACGAGATCCTGTTCTATGAGTTAAATCTAAATGAGAACAATAACGAGGTCCTGTTCTATGAGTTCAATCTAAATGAGAACATCAACGAGGTTCTTTTTTATGAGTTCATTCTAAATGATAACATTAACGAGGTCCTGCTATTTGAGTTCAATCTAAATGAGAACATTAACGAGGTCCCTTGGTATGAGGTCAGTCTAAATGAGAATATTAACGAGGTCCTGTTCTATGACTTCAATCTAAATGAGAACATTAACGAGTTCCTGTTGTATGAGTTCAATCTAAATGAGAACATTAACGAGATCCTGTTCTATTCAATCTAAATGAGAACATAAACGAGGTCCTGTTCTATTCAATCTAAATGAGAACATAAACGAGGTCCTGTTCTCTGAGTTCAACCTAAATGAGAACATTAACGACGTCCTCTTCTATGAGTTCAATCTAAATGAGAACATTAACGAGTTCCTGTTCTATGATTTCAATCTAAATGAGAACTTTAACGAGGTCCTGTGGTATGAATTCAATCTAAATGAGAACATTAACGAGGTCCTGTTCTATGAGCTCAATTTAAATGAGGACATTAATGAGCTCCTGTAATTTGAGTTCAATCCAATTGAGAACATTAATGAGATACTGTTATGTGATTTTAATCTAAATGAGGACATTAACGAGGTCCTGTTCTATGATTTCAATCTAAATGAGATCATTAACGAGGTCCTGTTCTATGACTTCAATCTAAGTGAGAACATTAACGAGGTCCTGTTCTGTGATTTCAATCTAAGTGAGAACATTAACGAGGCTCGTTCTATGACTTCAATCTAAATGAGAACATTAACGAGGTCCTGTTCTATGAGTTCAATCTAAATGAGAACATTAACGAGGTCCTGTTCTATGATTTCAATCTAAATGAGAACATTAACGAGGTCCTGTTCTATGAGTTCAATCAAAATGAGAACATTAACGAGTTCCTCTTCTATGAGTTCAATCTAAATGAGAACATTAACAAGGTCATGTTCTATGACTTCAATCTAAATGAGAACATTAACGAGATCCTGTAATTTGAGTTCAATCTAATTGAGAACATTAACGAGTTCCTGTTCTATGATTTCAATCTAAATGAGAACATTAACGAGATCATGTTCTATGAGCTCAATCTAGATGAGGACATTAATGAGGTCCTGTAATTTGAGTTCAATCTAAATGAGAACATTAACGAGGTCCTGTTCTATGATTTCAATCTAAGTGAAAACATTAACGAGGTCCTTTTCTATGACTTCAATCTAAGTGAGAACATTAACGAGGTCCTGTTTTGTGATTTCAATCTAAGTGAGAACATTAACGAGATTCTGTTCTATTAGTTAAATCTAAATGGGAACAATAACGAGGTCCTGTTCTATCAGCTCAACCTAAATGAGAACATTAACGAGGTCCTGTTCTATGATTTCAATCTAAATGAGAACATTAACGAGATCCTGTTCTATGAGTTAAATCTAAACGAGAACATTAATGAGGTCCTGTTCTATGAGTTACATCTAAATGAGAACAATAACGAGGTCCTGTTCTATGAGTTCAATCTAAATGAGAACATTAACGAGGTTCTTTTTTATGAGTTCATTCTAAATGATAACATTAACGAGGTCCTGCTATTTGAGTTCAATCTAAATGAGAACATTAACGAGGTCCCTTGGTATGAGGTCAGTCTAAATGAGAATATTAACGAGCTCCTGTAATTTGAGTTCAATCTAATTGAGAACATTAATGAGATACCGTTATGTGATTTTAATCTAAATGAGGACATTAACGAGGTCCTGTTCTATGATTTCAATCTAAATGAGAACATTAACGAGGTCCTGTTCTATGACTTCAATCTAAATGAGAACATTAACGAGATCCTGTTCTATGATTTCAATCTAAGTGAGAACATTAACGAGGTCCTCTTCTATGAGTTCAATCAAAATGAGAACATTAACGAGGTCCTGTTCTATGAGTTCAATCAAAATGAGAACATTAACGAGGTCCTGTTTTATGACTTCAATCTAAATGAGAACATTAACGAGATCCTGTTCTATGAGTTCAATCTAAATGAGAACATTAACGAGGTCCTCTTCTATGAGTTCATCCTAAATGAGAACATTAACGAGATTCTGTTCTATGAGTTAAATCTAAATGGGAACAATAACGAGGTCCTGTTCTATCAGCTCAACCTAAATGAGAACATTAACGAGGTCCTGTTCTATGAGCTCAATTTAAATGAGAACATTAATGAGGTCCTGTGGTATGAATTCAATCTACATGAGAACATTAACGAGGTCCTGTTCTATGATTTCAATCTAAATGAGAACATTAACGAGATCCTGTTCTATGAGTTAAATCTAAATGAGAACAATAACGAGGTCCTGTTCTATGAGTTCAATCTAAATGAGAACATCAACGAGGTTCTTTTTTATGAGTTCATTCTAAATGATAACATTAACGAGGTCCTGCTATTTGAGTTCAATCTAAATGAGAACATTAACGAGGTCCCTTGGTATGAGGTCAGTCTAAATGAGAATATTAACGAGGTCCTGTTCTATGACTTCAATCTAAATGAGAACATTAACGAGTTCCTGTTGTATGAGTTCAATCTAAATGAGAACATTAACGAGATCCTGTTCTATTCAATCTAAATGAGAACATAAACGAGGTCCTGTTCTATTCAATCTAAATGAGAACATAAACGAGGTCCTGTTCTCTGAGTTCAACCTAAATGAGAACATTAACGACGTCCTCTTCTATGAGTTCAATCTAAATGAGAACATTAACGAGTTCCTGTTCTATGATTTCAATCTAAATGAGAACTTTAACGAGGTCCTGTGGTATGAATTCAATCTAAATGAGAACATTAACGAGGTCCTGTTCTATGAGCTCAATTTAAATGAGGACATTAATGAGCTCCTGTAATTTGAGTTCAATCCAATTGAGAACATTAATGAGATACTGTTATGTGATTTTAATCTAAATGAGGACATTAACGAGGTCCTGTTCTATGATTTCAATCTAAATGAGATCATTAACGAGGTCCTGTTCTATGACTTCAATCTAAGTGAGAACATTAACGAGGTCCTGTTCTGTGATTTCAATCTAAGTGAGAACATTAACGAGGCTCGTTCTATGACTTCAATCTAAATGAGAACATTAACGAGGTCCTGTTCTATGAGTTCAATCTAAATGAGAACATTAACGAGGTCCTGTTCTATGAGTTGATCCTAAATGAGAACATTAACGAGATCCTGTTCTATGAGTTAAATCTAAATGGGAACAATAACGAGGTCCTGTTCTATCAGCTCAACCTAAATGAGAACATTAACGAGGTCCTGTTCTATGAGCTCAATTTAAATGAGAACATTAATGAGGTCCTGTAATTTGAGTTCAATCTAATTGAGAACATTAACGAGATCCTGTTCTGTGATTTCAATCTAAATGAGGACATTAACGAGGTCCGGTTCTGTGATTTCAATCTAAATGAGAACATTAACGAGGTCCTGTTCTATGACTTCAATCTAAATGAGAACAGTAACGAGGTCCTGTTCTATGAGATCAATCTAAATGAGAACATTAACGAGATCCTGTTCTATGAGCTCAATCTAAATGAGAACATTAAGGAGGTCCTGTGGTATGAATTCAATCTACATGAGAACATTAACGAGGTCCTGTTCTATGATTTCAATCTAAATGAGAACATTAACGAGATCCTGTTCTATGAGTTAAATCTAAACGAGAACATTAATGAGGTCCTGTTCTATGAGTTACATCTAAATGAGAACAATAACGAGGTCCTGTTCTATGAGTTCAATCTAAATGAGAACATTAACGAGGTTCTGTTTTATGAGTTCATTCTAAATGATAACATTAACGAGGTCCTGTTATTTGAGTTCAATCTAAATGAGAACATTAACGAGGTCCCTTGGTATGAGGTCAGTCTAAAAGAGAATATTAACGAGGTCCTGTTCTATGACTTCAATCTAAATGAGAACATTAACGAGTTCCTGTTGTATGAGTTCAATCTAAATGAGAACATTAACGAGATCCTGTTCTATTCAATCTAAATGAGAACATAAACGAGGTCCTGTTCTATTCAATCTAAATGAGAACATAAACGAGGTCCTGTTCTCTGAGTTCAACCTAAATGAGAACATTAACGACGTCCTCTTCTATGAGTTCAATCTAAATGAGAACATTAACGAGTTCCCGTTCTATGATTTCAATCTAAATGAGAACTTTAACGAGGTCCTGTTCTATGAATTCAATCTAAATGAGAACTTTAATGAGGTCCTGTGGAATGAATTCAATCTAAATGAGAACATTAACGAGGTCCTGTTCTATGAGCTCAATTTAAATGAGGACATTAATGAGCTCCTGTAATTTGAGTTCAATCCAATTGAGAACATTAATGAGATACTGTTATGTGATTTTAATCTAAATGAGGACATTAACGAGGTCCTGTTCTATGATTTCAATCTATATGAGATCATTAACGAGGTCCTGTTCTATGACTTCAATCTAAGTGAGAACATTAACGAGGTCCTGTTCTGTGATTTCAATCTAAGTGAGAACATTAACGAGGCTCGTTCTATGACTTCAATCTAAATGAGAACATTAACGAGGTCCTGTTCTATTAGTTCAATCTAAATGAGAACATTAACGAGGTCCTGTTCTATGAGTTGATCCTAAATGAGAACATTAACGAGATCCTGTTCTATGAGTTAAATCTAAATGGGAACAATAACGAGGTCCTGTTCTATCAGCTCAACCTAAATGAGAACATTAACGAGGTCCTGTTCTATGAGCTCAATTTAAATGAGAACATTAATGAGGTCCTGTAATTTGAGTTCAATCTAATTGAGAACATTAACGAGATCCTGTTCTGTGATTTCAATCTAAATGAGAACATTAACGAGGTCCTGTTCTATGACTTCAATCTAAATGAGAACATTAACGAGGTCCTGTTCTATGATTTCAATCTAAATGAGAACTTTAACGAGGTCCTGTTCTATGAATTCAATCTAAATGAGAACATAAACGAGGTCCTGTTCTATGAGCTCAATCTAAATGAGGACATTAATGAGGTCCTGTGGTATGAATTCAATCAAACTGAGAACATTAACAAGACTCTGTTCTATGATTTCAATCTAAATGAGAACTTTAATGAGGTCCTGCGGTATGAATTCAATCTAAATGAGAACATTAACGAGGTCCTGTTCTATGAGCTCAATTTAAATGAGAACATTAATGAGGTCCTGTAATTTGAGTTAAATCTAACTGGGAACATTAACGAGATCCTGTTCTATGATTTCAATCTAAATGAGAACATTAACGAGATCCTGTTCTATGATTTCAATCTAAATGAGAACATTAACGAGGTCCTGTTCTATGAGTTCAATCAAAATGAGAACATTAACGAGTTCCTGTTCTATGAGTTCAATCTAAATGAGAACATTAACAAGGTCCTGTTTTATGACTTCAATCTAAATGAGAACATTAACGAGATCCTGTAATTTGAGTTCAATCTAATTGAGAACATTAACGAGTTCCTGTTCTATGATTTCAATCTAGATGAGAACATTAACGAGATCATGTTCTGTGATTTCAATCTAAATGAGAACATTAACGAGATCCTGTTCTATGATTTCAATCTAAATGAGAACATTAACGAGGTCCTGTTCTATGAGCTCAATCTAGATGAGGACATTAATGAGGTTCTGTAATTTGAGTTCAATCTAAATGAGAACATTAACGAGGTCCTGTTCTATGATTTCAATCTAAGTCAGAACATTAACGAGGTCCTGTTCTATGACTTCAATCTAAGTGAGAACATTAACGAGGTCCTGTTTTGTGATTTCAATCTAAGTGAGAACATTAACGAGGTCCCGTTCTATGACTTCAATCTAAATGAGAACATTAACGAGATCCTGTTCTATGATTTCAATCTAAGTGAGAACATTAACGAGATTCTGTTCTATTAGTTAAATGCAAATGAGAACATTAACGAGGTCCTGTTCTATCAGCTCAACCTAAATGAGAACATTAACGAGGTCCTGTTCTCTGACTTCAATCTAAATGAGAACATTAACGAGGTCCTGTTCTATGACTTCAATCCAAATGAGAACATTAACGAGGTCCTGTTCTATGAGTTCAATCTAAATGATAACATGAACGATGTCCTGTTCTATGAGTTCAATCTAAGTGAGAACATTAACGAGGCTCGTTCTATGACTTCAATCTAAATGAGAACATTAACGAGGTCCTGTTCTATTAGTTCAATCTAAATGAGAACATTAACGAGGTCCTGTTCTATGAGTTGATCCTAAATGAGAACATTAACGAGATCCTGTTCTATGAGTTAAATCTAAATGGGAACAATAACGAGGTCCTGTTCTATCAGCTCAACCTAAATGAGAACATTAACGAGGTCCTGTTCTATGAGCTCAATTTAAATGAGAACATTAATGAGGTCCTGTAATTTGAGTTCAATCTAATTGAGAACATTAACGAGATCCTGTTCTGTGATTTCAATCTAAATGAGAACATTAACGAGGTCCTGTTCTATGACTTCAATCTAAATGAGAACATTAACGAGGTCCTGTTCTATGATTTCAATCTAAATGAGAACTTTAACGAGGTCCTGTTCTATGAATTCAATCTAAATGAGAACATAAACGAGGTCCTGTTCTATGAGCTCAATCTAAATGAGGACATTAATGAGGTCCTGTGGTATGAATTCAATCAAACTGAGAACATTAACAAGACTCTGTTCTATGATTTCAATCTAAATGAGAACTTTAATGAGGTCCTGCGGTATGAATTCAATCTAAATGAGAACATTAACGAGGTCCTGTTCTATGAGCTCAATTTAAATGAGAACATTAATGAGGTCCTGTAATTTGAGTTAAATCTAACTGGGAACATTAACGAGATCCTGTTCTATGATTTCAATCTAAATGAGAACATTAACGAGATCCTGTTCTATGATTTCAATCTAAATGAGAACATTAACGAGGTCCTGTTCTATGAGTTCAATCAAAATGAGAACATTAACGAGTTCCTGTTCTATGAGTTCAATCTAAATGAGAACATTAACAAGGTCCTGTTTTATGACTTCAATCTAAATGAGAACATTAACGAGATCCTGTAATTTGAGTTCAATCTAATTGAGAACATTAACGAGTTCCTGTTCTATGATTTCAATCTAGATGAGAACATTAACGAGATCATGTTCTGTGATTTCAATCTAAATGAGAACATTAACGAGATCCTGTTCTATGATTTCAATCTAAATGAGAACATTAACGAGGTCCTGTTCTATGAGCTCAATCTAGATGAGGACATTAATGAGGTTCTGTAATTTGAGTTCAATCTAAATGAGAACATTAACGAGGTCCTGTTCTATGATTTCAATCTAAGTCAGAACATTAACGAGGTCCTGTTCTATGACTTCAATCTAAGTGAGAACATTAACGAGGTCCTGTTTTGTGATTTCAATCTAAGTGAGAACATTAACGAGGTCCCGTTCTATGACTTCAATCTAAATGAGAACATTAACGAGATCCTGTTCTATGATTTCAATCTAAGTGAGAACATTAACGAGATTCTGTTCTATTAGTTAAATGCAAATGAGAACATTAACGAGGTCCTGTTCTATCAGCTCAACCTAAATGAGAACATTAACGAGGTCCTGTTCTCTGACTTCAATCTAAATGAGAACATTAACGAGGTCCTGTTCTATGACTTCAATCCAAATGAGAACATTAACGAGGTCCTGTTCTATGAGTTCAATCTAAATGATAACATGAACGATGTCCTGTTCTATGAGTTCAATCTAAATGAGAACATTAACGAGGTCCTGTTCTATGACTTCAATCTAAGTGAGAACATTAACGAGGTCCTGTTCTATGAGATCAATCTAAATGAGAACATTAACGAGATCCTGTTCTATGAGCTCAACCTAAATGAGAACATTAAGGAGGTCCTGTGGTATGAATTCAATCTACATGAGAACATTAACGAGGTCCTGTTCTATGATTTCAATCTAAATGAGAACATTAACGAGGTCCTGTTCTATGAGTTAAATCTAAACGAGAACATTAATGAGGTCCTGTAATTTGAGTTCAATCTAATTGAGAACATTAACGAGATCCTGTTCTGTGATTTCAATCTAAATGAGAACATTAACGAGGTCCTGTTCTATGACTTCAATCTAAATGAGAACATTAACGAGATCCTGTTCTATGAGTTAAATATAAACGAGAACATTAATGAGGTCCTGTTCTATGAGTTCAATCTAGATGAGAACATTAACGAGGTCCTGTTCTATGAGTTCAACCTAAATGAGAACATTAACGAGGTCCTCTTCTATGAATTCATCCTAAATGAGAACATTAACGAGATTCTGTTCTATTAGTTAATGCAAATGAGAACATTAACGAGGTCCGGTTCTCTGACTTCAATCTAAATGAGAACATTAACGAGGTCCTGTTCTATGACTTCAATCCAAATGAGAACATTAACGAGGTCCTGTTCTATGAGTTCAATCTAAATGAGAACATGAACGATGTCCTGTTCTATGACTTCAATCTAAGTGAGAACATTAACGAGGTCCTGTTCTATGAGTTCAATCTAAATGAGAACTTTAACGAGGTCCTGTTCTATGAATTCAATCTAAATGAGAACTTTAATGAGGTCCTGTGGTATGAATTCAATCTAAATGAGAACATTAACGAGGTCCTGTTCTATGAGCTCAATTTAAATGAGGACATTAATGAGCTCCTGTAATTTGAGTTCAATCTAATTGAGAACATTAATGAGATACCGTTATGTGATTTTAATCTAAATGAGGACATTAACGAGGTCCTGTTCTATGATTTCAATCTAAATGAGAACATTAACGAGGTCCTGTTCTATGACTTCAATCTAAGTGAGAACATTAACGAGGTCCTGTTCTGTGATTTCAATCTAAGTGAGAACATTAACGAGGTCCTGTTCTATGACTTCAATCTAAATGAGAACATTAACGAGATCCTGTTCTATGATTTCAATCTAAGTGAGAACATTAACGAGGTCCTCTTCTATGAGTTCAATCAAAATGAGAACATTAACGAGGTCCTGTTCTATGAGTTCAATCAAAATGAGAACATTAACGAGGTCCTGTTTTATGACTTCAATCTAAATGAGAACATTAACGAGATCCTGTTCTATGAGTTCAATCTAAATGAGAACATTAACGAGGTCCTCTTCTATGAGTTCATCCTAAATGAGAACATTAACGAGATTCTGTTCTATTAGTTAAATCCAAATGAGAACATTAACGAGATCCTGTTCTATGAGTTAAATCTAAATGGGAACAATAACGAGGTCCTGTTCTATCAGCTCAACCTAAATGAGAACATTAACGAGGTCCTGTTCTATGAGCTCAATTTAAATGAGAACATTAATGAGGTCCTATAATTTGAGTTCAATCTAATTGAGAACATTAACGAGATCCTGTTCTGTGATTTCAATCTAAATGAGGACATTAACGAGGTCCGGTTCTGTGATTTCAATCTAAATGAGAACATTAACGAGGTCCTGTTCTATGACTTCAATCTAAATGAGAACAGTAACGAGGTCCTGTTCTATGAGATCAATCTAAATGAGAACATTAACGAGATCCTGTTCTATGAGCTCAATCTAAATGAGAACATTAAGGAGGTCCTGTGGTATGAATTCAATCTACATGAGAACATTAACGAGGTCCTGTTCTATGATTTCAATCTAAATGAGAACATTAACGAGATCCTGTTCTATGAGTTAAATCTAAACGAGAACATTAATGAGGTCCTGTTCTATGAGTTACATCTAAATGAGAACAATAACGAGGTCCTGTTCTATGAGTTCAATCTAAATGAGAACATTAACGAGGTTCTGTTTTATGAGTTCATTCTAAATGATAACATTAACGAGGTCCTGTTATTTGAGTTCAATCTAAATGAGAACATTAACGAGGTCCCTTGGTATGAGGTCAGTCTAAATGAGAATATTAACGAGGTCCTGTTCTATGACTTCAATCTAAATGAGAACATTAACGAGTTCCTGTTGTATGAGTTCAATCTAAATGAGAACATTAACGAGATCCTGTTCTATTCAATCTAAATGAGAACATAAACGAGGTCCTGTTCTATTCAATCTAAATGAGAACATAAACGAGGTCCTGTTCTCTGAGTTCAACCTAAATGAGAACATTAACGACGTCCTCTTCTATGAGTTCAATCTAAATGAGAACATTAACGAGTTCCCGTTCTATGATTTCAATCTAAATGAGAACTTTAACGAGGTCCTGTTCTATGAATTCAATCTAAATGAGAACTTTAATGAGGTCCTGTGGTATGAATTCAATCTAAATGAGAACATTAACGAGGTCCTGTTCTATGAGCTCAATTTAAATGAGGACATTAATGAGCTCCTGTAATTTGAGTTCAATCCAATTGAGAACATTAATGAGATACTGTTATGTGATTTTAATCTAAATGAGGACATTAACGAGGTCCTGTTCTATGATTTCAATCTATATGAGATCATTAACGAGGTCCTGTTCTATGACTTCAATCTAAGTGAGAACATTAACGAGGTCCTGTTCTGTGATTTCAATCTAAGTGAGAACATTAACGAGGCTCGTTCTATGACTTCAATCTAAATGAGAACATTAACGAGGTCCTGTTCTATTAGTTCAATCTAAATGAGAACATTAACGAGGTCCTGTTCTATGAGTTGATCCTAAATGAGAACATTAACGAGATCCTGTTCTATGAGTTAAATCTAAATGGGAACAATAACGAGGTCCTGTTCTATCAGCTCAACCTAAATGAGAACATTAACGAGGTCCTGTTCTATGAGCTCAATTTAAATGAGAACATTAATGAGGTCCTGTAATTTGAGTTCAATCTAATTGAGAACATTAACGAGATCCTGTTCTGTGATTTCAATCTAAATGAGAACATTAACGAGGTCCTGTTCTATGACTTCAATCTAAATGAGAACATTAACGAGGTCCTGTTCTATGATTTCAATCTAAATGAGAACTTTAACGAGGTCCTGTTCTATGAATTCAATCTAAATGAGAACATAAACGAGGTCCTGTTCTATGAGCTCAATCTAAATGAGGACATTAATGAGGTCCTGTGGTATGAATTCAATCAAACTGAGAACATTAACAAGACTCTGTTCTATGATTTCAATCTAAATGAGAACTTTAATGAGGTCCTGCGGTATGAATTCAATCTAAATGAGAACATTAACGAGGTCCTGTTCTATGAGCTCAATTTAAATGAGAACATTAATGAGGTCCTGTAATTTGAGTTAAATCTAACTGGGAACATTAACGAGATCCTGTTCTATGATTTCAATCTAAATGAGAACATTAACGAGATCCTGTTCTATGATTTCAATCTAAATGAGAACATTAACGAGGTCCTGTTCTATGAGTTCAATCAAAATGAGAACATTAACGAGTTCCTGTTCTATGAGTTCAATCTAAATGAGAACATTAACAAGGTCCTGTTTTATGACTTCAATCTAAATGAGAACATTAACGAGATCCTGTAATTTGAGTTCAATCTAATTGAGAACATTAACGAGTTCCTGTTCTATGATTTCAATCTAGATGAGAACATTAACGAGATCATGTTCTGTGATTTCAATCTAAATGAGAACATTAACGAGATCCTGTTCTATGATTTCAATCTAAATGAGAACATTAACGAGGTCCTGTTCTATGAGCTCAATCTAGATGAGGACATTAATGAGGTTCTGTAATTTGAGTTCAATCTAAATGAGAACATTAACGAGGTCCTGTTCTATGATTTCAATCTAAGTCAGAACATTAACGAGGTCCTGTTCTATGACTTCAATCTAAGTGAGAACATTAACGAGGTCCTGTTTTGTGATTTCAATCTAAGTGAGAACATTAACGAGGTCCCGTTCTATGACTTCAATCTAAATGAGAACATTAACGAGATCCTGTTCTATGATTTCAATCTAAGTGAGAACATTAACGAGATTCTGTTCTATTAGTTAAATGCAAATGAGAACATTAACGAGGTCCTGTTCTATCAGCTCAACCTAAATGAGAACATTAACGAGGTCCTGTTCTCTGACTTCAATCTAAATGAGAACATTAACGAGGTCCTGTTCTATGACTTCAATCCAAATGAGAACATTAACGAGGTCCTGTTCTATGAGTTCAATCTAAATGATAACATGAACGATGTCCTGTTCTATGAGTTCAATCTAAGTGAGAACATTAACGAGGCTCGTTCTATGACTTCAATCTAAATGAGAACATTAACGAGGTCCTGTTCTATTAGTTCAATCTAAATGAGAACATTAACGAGGTCCTGTTCTATGAGTTGATCCTAAATGAGAACATTAACGAGATCCTGTTCTATGAGTTAAATCTAAATGGGAACAATAACGAGGTCCTGTTCTATCAGCTCAACCTAAATGAGAACATTAACGAGGTCCTGTTCTATGAGCTCAATTTAAATGAGAACATTAATGAGGTCCTGTAATTTGAGTTCAATCTAATTGAGAACATTAACGAGATCCTGTTCTGTGATTTCAATCTAAATGAGAACATTAACGAGGTCCTGTTCTATGACTTCAATCTAAATGAGAACATTAACGAGGTCCTGTTCTATGATTTCAATCTAAATGAGAACTTTAACGAGGTCCTGTTCTATGAATTCAATCTAAATGAGAACATAAACGAGGTCCTGTTCTATGAGCTCAATCTAAATGAGGACATTAATGAGGTCCTGTGGTATGAATTCAATCAAACTGAGAACATTAACAAGACTCTGTTCTATGATTTCAATCTAAATGAGAACTTTAATGAGGTCCTGCGGTATGAATTCAATCTAAATGAGAACATTAACGAGGTCCTGTTCTATGAGCTCAATTTAAATGAGAACATTAATGAGGTCCTGTAATTTGAGTTAAATCTAACTGGGAACATTAACGAGATCCTGTTCTATGATTTCAATCTAAATGAGAACATTAACGAGATCCTGTTCTATGATTTCAATCTAAATGAGAACATTAACGAGGTCCTGTTCTATGAGTTCAATCAAAATGAGAACATTAACGAGTTCCTGTTCTATGAGTTCAATCTAAATGAGAACATTAACAAGGTCCTGTTTTATGACTTCAATCTAAATGAGAACATTAACGAGATCCTGTAATTTGAGTTCAATCTAATTGAGAACATTAACGAGTTCCTGTTCTATGATTTCAATCTAGATGAGAACATTAACGAGATCATGTTCTGTGATTTCAATCTAAATGAGAACATTAACGAGGTCCTGTTCTATGATTTCAATCTAAATGAGAACATTAACGAGGTCCTGTTCTATGAGCTCAATCTAGATGAGGACATTAATGAGGTTCTGTAATTTGAGTTCAATCTAAATGAGAACATTAACGAGGTCCTGTTCTATGATTTCAATCTAAGTCAGAACATTAACGAGGTCCTGTTCTATGACTTCAATCTAAGTGAGAACATTAACGAGGTCCTGTTTTGTGATTTCAATCTAAGTGAGAACATTAACGAGGTCCCGTTCTATGACTTCAATCTAAATGAGAACATTAACGAGATCCTGTTCTATGATTTCAATCTAAGTGAGAACATTAACGAGATTCTGTTCTATTAGTTAAATGCAAATGAGAACATTAACGAGGTCCTGTTCTATCAGCTCAACCTAAATGAGAACATTAACGAGGTCCTGTTCTCTGACTTCAATCTAAATGAGAACATTAACGAGGTCCTGTTCTATGACTTCAATCCAAATGAGAACATTAACGAGGTCCTGTTCTATGAGATCAATCTAAATGAGAACATTAACGAGATCCTGTTCTATGAGCTCAACCTAAATGAGAACATTAAGGAGGTCCTGTGGTATGAATTCAATCTACATGAGAACATTAACGAGGTCCTGTTCTATGATTTCAATCTAAATGAGAACATTAACGAGGTCCTGTTCTATGACTTCAATCCAAATGAGAACATTAACGAGGTCCTGTTCTATGAGATCAATCTAAATGAGAACATTAACGAGATCCTGTTCTATGAGCTCAACCTAAATGAGAACATTAAGGAGGTCCTGTGGTATGAATTCAATCTACATGAGAACATTAACGAGGTCCTGTTCTATGATTTCAATCTAAATGAGAACATTAACGAGATCCTGTTCTATTAGTTAAATCTAAACGAGAACATTAATGAGGTCCTGTTCTATGAGTTACATCTAAATGAGAACAATAACGAGGTCCTGTTCTATGAGTTCAATCTAAATGAGAACATTAACGAGGTTCTGTTTTATGAGTTCAATCTAAATGATAACATTAACGAGGTCCTGTTATTTGAGTTCAAACTAAATGAGAACATTAACGAGGTCCCTTGGTATGAGGTCAGTCTAAATGAGAATATTAACGAGGGCCTGTTCGATGACTTCAATCTAAATGAGAACATTAACGAGGTCCTCTTCTATGAGTTCAGTCTAAATGAGAACATTAACGAGATCATGTTCTGTGATTTCAATCTAAATGAGAACATGAACGAGGTCCTGTTCTATTCAATCTAAATGAGAACATAAACGAGGTCCTGTTCTCTGAGTTCAACCTAAATGAGAACATTAACGACGTCCTCTTCTATGAGTTCAATCTAAATGAGAACATTACCGAGGTCCTGTTCTATGAGTTCAATCTAAATGACAACATTAACGAGTTCCTGTTCTATGATTTCAATCTAAATGAGAACTTTAACGAGGTCCTGTTCTATGAATTCAATCTAAATGAGAACTTTAATGAGGTCCTGTGGTATGAATTCAATCTAAATGAGAACATTAACGAAGTCCTGTTCTATGAGCTCAATTTAAATGAGGACATTAATGAGCTCCTGTAATTTTAGTTCAATCTAATTGAGAACATTAATGAGATACTGTTATTTGATTTTAATCTAAATGAGGACATTAACGGGGTCCTGTTCTATGATTTCAATCTAAATGAGAACATTAACGAGGTCCTGTTCTATGACTTCAATCTAAGTGAGAACATTAACGAGGTCCTGTTCTGTGATTTCAATCTAAGTGAGAACATTAACGAGATCCTGTTCTATGACTTCAATCTAAATGAGAACATTAACGAGATCCTGTTCTATGATTTCAATCTAAGTGAGAACATTAACGAGGTCCTGTTCTATGAGTTCAATCAAAATGAGAACATTAACGAGGTCCTGTTTTATGACTTCAATCTAAATGAGAACATTAACGAGATCCTGTTCTATGAGTTCAATCTAAATGAGAACATTAACGAGGTCCTCTTCTATGAGTTCATCCTAAATGGGAACATTAACGAGATTCTGTTCTATTAGTTAAATCCAAATGAGAACATTAACGAGATCCTGTTCTATGAGTTAAATCTAAATGGGAACAATAACGAGGTCCTGTTCTATGAGCTCAATTTAAATGAGAACATTAATGAGGTCCTGGAATTTGAGTTCAATCTAATTGAGAACATTAACGAGATCCTGTTCTGTGATTTCAATCTAAATGAGGACATTAACGAGGTCCTGTTCTATGATTTCAATCTAAATGAGAACATTAACGAGGTCCTGTTCTATGACTTCAATCTAAATGAGAACAGTAACGAGGTCCTGTTCTATGAGATCAATCTAAATGAGAACATTGACGAGATCCTGTTCTATGAGCTCAACCTAAATGAGAACATTAAGGAGGTCCTGTGGTATGAATTCAATCTACATGAGAACATTAACGAGGTCCTGTTCTATGATTTCAATCTAAATGAGAACATTAACGAGATCCTGTTCTATGAGTTAAATCTAAACGAGAACATTAATGAGGTCCTGTTCTATGAGTTACATCTAAATGAGAACAATAACGAGGTCCTGTTCTATGAGTTCAATCTAAATGAGAACATTAACGAGGTTCTGTTTTATGAGTTCAATCTAAATGATAACATTAACGAGGTCCTGTTATTTGAGTTCAAACTAAATGAGAACATTAACGAGGTCCCTTGGTATGAGGTCAGTCTAAATGAGAATATTAACGAGGGCCTGTTCTATGACTTCAATCTAAATGAGAACATTAACGAGGTCCTCTTCTATGAGTTCAGTCTAAATGAGAACATTAACGAGATCATGTTCTGTGATTTCAATCTAAATGAGAACATGAACGAGGTCCTGTTCTATTCAATCTAAATGAGAACATAAACGAGGTCCTGTTCTCTGAGTTCAACCTAAATGAGAACATTAACGACGTCCTCTTCTATGAGTTCAATCTAAATGAGAACATTACCGAGGTCCTGTTCTATGAGTTCAATCTAAATGACAACATTAACGAGTTCCTGTTCTATGATTTCAATCTAAATGAGAACTTTAACGAGGTCCTGTTCTATGAATTCAATCTAAATGAGAACATTAACGAGGTCCTGTTCTATGAGCTCAATTTAAATGAGGACATTAATGAGCTCCTGTAATTTTAGTTCAATCTAATTGAGAACATTAATGAGATACTGTTATTTGATTTTAATCTAAATGAGGACATTAACGGGGTCCTGTTCTATGATTTCAATCTAAATGAGAACATTAACGAGGTCCTGTTCTATGACTTCAATCTAAGTGAGAACATTAACGAGGTCCTGTTCTGTGATTTCAATCTAAGTGAGAACATTAACGAGATCCTGTTCTATGACTTCAATCTAAATGAGAACATTAACGAGATCCTGTTCTATGATTTCAATCTAAGTGAGAACATTAACGAGGTCCTGTTCTATGAGTTCAATCAAAATGAGAACATTAACGAGGTCCTGTTTTATGACTTCAATCTAAATGAGAACATTAACGAGATCCTGTTCTATGAGTTCAATCTAAATGAGAACATTAACGAGGTCCTCTTCTATGAGTTCATCCTAAATGGGAACATTAACGAGATTCTGTTCTATTAGTTAAATCCAAATGAGAACATTAACGAGATCCTGTTCTATGAGTTAAATCTAAATGGGAACAATAACGAGGTCCTGTTCTATGAGCTCAATTTAAATGAGAACATTAATGAGGTCCTGGAATTTGAGTTCAATCTAATTGAGAACATTAACGAGATCCTGTTCTGTGATTTCAATCTAAATGAGGACATTAACGAGGTCCTGTTCTATGATTTCAATCTAAATGAGAACATTAACGAGGTCCTGTTCTATGACTTCAATCTAAATGAGAACAGTAACGAGGTCCTGTTCTATGAGATCAATCTAAATGAGAACATTAACGAGATCCTGTTCTATGAGCTCAATCTAAATGAGGACATTAAGGAGGTCCTGTGGTATGAATTCAATCTACATGAGAACATTAACGAGGTTCTGTTTTATGAGTTCAATCTAAATGATAACATTAACGAGGTCCTGTTATTTGAGTTCAATCTAAATGAGAACATTAATGAGGTCCCTTGGTATGAGGTCAGTCTAAATGAGAATATTAACGAGGTCCTTTTCGATGACTTCAATCTAAATGAGAACATTAACGAGTTCCTGTTGTATGAGTTCAATCTAAATGAGAACATTAACGAGATCATGATCTGTGATTTCAATCTAAATGAGAACATGAACGAGGTCCTGTTCTATTCAATCTAAATGAGAACATAAACGAGGTCCTGTTCTCTGAGTTCAACCTAAATGAGAACATTAACGACGTCCTCTTCTATGAGTTCAATCTAAGTGAGAACATTAACGAGGTCCTGTTCTATGAGCTCAATTTAAATGAGAACATTAATGAGGTCCTGTAATTTGAGTTCAATCTAGTTGAGAACATTAACGAGATCCTGTTCTGTGATTTCAATCTAAATGAGGACATTAACGAGGTCCTGTTCTATGATTTCAATCTAAATGAGAACATTAACGAGGTCCTGTTCTATGACTTAAATCTAAATGAGAACATTAACGAGGTCCTGTTCTATGAGTTCAATCTAATTGAGAACATTAACGACTTCCTGTTCTATGATTTCATTCTAAATGAGAACATTAACGAGATCATGTTCTGTGATTTCAATCTAAGTGAGAACATTAACGAGATCCTGTTCTATGAGTTCAGTCTAAATGAGAGCATTAACGAGGTCCTGTTCTATGATTTCAATCTAAATGAGAACTTTAACGAGGTCCTGTTCTATGAATTCAATCTAAATGAGAACATTAACGAGATCCTGTAATTTGAGTTCAATCCAATTGAGAACATTAACGAGTTCCTGTTCTATGATTTCAATCTAAATGAGAACATTAACGAGATCATGTTCTGTGATTTCAATCTAAGTGAGAACATTAACGAGGTCCTGTTCTATTAATTCAATCTAAATGACAACATTAACGAGTTGCTGTTCTATGATTTCAATCTAAATGAGAACTTTAATGAGGTCCTGTGGTATGAATTCAATCTAAATGAGAACATTAACGAGGTCCTGTTTTATGAGCTCAATTTAAATGAGGACATTAATGAGCTCCTGTAATTTGAGTTCAATCTAATTGAGAACATTAATGAGATACTGTTATGTGATTTCAATCTAAATGAGGACATTAACGAGGTCCTGTTCTATGAGTTCAATCTAAATGAGAACATTAACGAGATCCTGTAATTTGAGTTCAATCTAATTGAGAACATTAACGAGTTCCTGTTCTATGATTTCAATCTAAATGAGAACATTAACGAGATCATGTTCTGTGATTTCAATCTAAATGAGAACATTAACGAGGTCCTGTTCTATGATTTCAATCTAAATGAGAACATTAACGAGATCCTGTTCTATGAGTTCAATCTAAATGAGAACATTAACGAGGTCCTGTTCTGTGATTTCAATCTAAGTGAGAACATTAACGAGGTCCTGTTCTATGACTTCAATCTAAATGAGAACATTAACGAGATCCTGTTCTATGATTTCAATCTAAGTGAGAACATTAACGAGGTCCTGTTCTATGAGTTCAATCTAAGTGAGAACATTAACGAGGTCCTGTTCTATGAGTTCAATCAAAATGAGAACATTAACGAGGTCCTGTTTTATGACTTCAATCTAAATGAGAACATTAACGAGATCCTGTTCTATGAGTTCAATCTAAATGAGAACATTAACGAGGTCCTGTTTTATGACTTCAATCTAAATGAGAACATTAACGAGATCCTGTTCTATGAGTTCAATCTAAATGAGAACATTAACGAGGTCCTCTTCTATGAGTTCATCCTAAATGAGAACATTAACGAGATTCTGTTCTATTAGTTAAATCCAAATGAGAACATTAACGAGATCCTGTTCTATGAGTTAAATCTAAATGGGAACAATAACGAGGTCCTGTTCTATGAGCTCAATTTAAATGAGAACATTAATGAGGTCCTGTAATTTGAGTTCAATCTAATTGAGAACATTAACGAGATCCTGTTCTGTGATTTCAATCTAAATGAGGACATTAACGAGGTCCTGTTCTATGATTTCAATCTAAATGAGAACATTAACGAGGTCCTGTTCTATGACTTCAATCTAAATGAGAACAGTAACGAGGTCCTGTTCTATGATTTCAATCTAAATGAGAACATTAACGAGATCCTGTTCTATGAGTTAAATCTAAACGAGAACATTAATGAGGTCTTGTTCTATGAGTTACATCTAAATGAGAACAATAACGAGGTCCTGTTCTATGAGTTCAATCTAAATGAGAACATTAACGAGGTTCTGTTTTATGAGTTCAATCTAAATGATAACATTAACGAGGTCCTGTTATTTGAGTTCAATCTAAATGAGAACATTAACGAGGTCCCTTGGTATGAGGTCAGTCTAAATGAGAATATTAACGAGGTCCTGTTCGATGACTTCAATCTAAATGAGAATATTAACGAGTTCCTGTTGTATGAGTTCAATCTAAATGAGAACATTAACGAGATCATGTTCTGTGATTTCAATCTAAATGAGAACATGAACGAGGTCCTGTTCTATCAATCTAAATGAGAACATAAACGAGGTCCTGTTCTATGAGTTCAATCTAAATGAGAACATTAACGAGTTCCTGTTCTGTGATTTCAATCTAAATGAGAACTTTAACGAGGTCCTGTTCTATGAATTCAATCTAAATGAGAACTTTAATGAGGTCCATCTGGTATGAATTCAATCTAAATGAGAACATTAACGAGGTCCTGTTCTATGAGGTCAATCTAAATGAGGACATTAATGAGCTCCTGTAATTTGAGTTCAATCTAATTGAGAACATTAATGAGATACTGTTATGTGATTTTAATCTAAATGAGGACATTAACGAGGTCCTGTTCTATGATTTCAATCTAAATGAGAACATTAACGAGGTCCTGTTCTATGACTTCAATCTAAATGAGAACATTAACGAGATCCTGTTCTATGATTTCAATCTAAGTGAGAACATTAACGAGGTCCTGTTCTATGAGGTCAATCTAAATGAGAACTTTAACGAGGTCCTGTTCTACGAGTTCAATCTAAATGAGAACATAAACGAGATTCTGTTCTATTAGTTAAATCTAAATGAGAACATTAACGAGATCCTGTTCTATGTGTTCAATCTAAATGAGAACATTAATGAGGTCCTGTTCTATGAGTTACATCTAAATGAGAACAATAACGAGGTCCTGTTCTATGACTTCAATCTAAATGAGAACTTTAACGAGATCCTGTTGTATGAGTTCAATCTAAATGAGAACATTAACGAGGTCCTGTTCTGTGATTTCAATCTAACTGAGAACATTAACGAGGTCCTGTTCTATGAGGTCAATCTGAATGAGAACTTTAACGAGGTCCTGTTCTGTGAGCTCAATCTAAATGAGGACATTAATGAGGTCCTGTGGTATGAATTCAATCTAAATGAGAACATTAACGAGATCCTGTTCTATGAGTTCAATCTAAATGAGAACATTAACGAGGTCCTGTTATATGAGGTCAATCTAAATGAGAACATTAACGAGATTCTGTTCTATTAGTTAAATCTAAATGAGAACATTAACGAGATCATGTTTAGTGACTCTGAGCTTGCTACATGAATTTGAGTTTTTGAGGATTTTGTCCGTTCTTCATTTATGTGTTTGTGTGTGGATGTTCTTGTCCTCCATCCCTCCTCTGTCCTTCTCACTTGTGTTGTGTGATGTAGGCGGTGTGCTGTGATATAGGCATTTGCTGTTTCTTTAAATAATCATTAAAAAAAAAACAGGGAGAGGAAGGGCATCCTTTCCTTGTTTGAAGGGGTATATAAAAACAGAAAAGAAAAGACAAAACAAAGTGAAAAGTAGAGTTCAGTTTAAGTTTTATTCAGTCACCCACCATTAACAAATGTTTACAATATAAACAATGTAGTCAAAACAGTGACTGAAAAGGCCCAGGCAGAAGCATAATGCTGATATTTCAGCCTGTCCTCTAGGACAAATGAAGCTAGCCACCAACAGTTTTTACAAGACCAAATGTAGTTACAGAGTCTGTAGAAAACATAATAAGGAGCAATGACATGATAAGAAAGAAAAGCTTGTGTTAAAAACAGAAGGCTAGCTTAAGAGACAGGGTAAAAATAGCAGGCCGGGTCTTGGATGTTCAGAAAACAGAAGAGGAACGGGGGGGGGGGAGTGTGGTATGTGTGCAGCTGTGTGTGTACGTGTTCTGTAGTCCCCATGGCGTTTGGTCTGTGACACATAGGGGGGGGGATCACCACTAGTAGAACCCTCTTATTTGTTCGAACCTTAGGAACCCGTGTAGTGATAAGGTCATCATAGCTGCTAGAACGGCCGCCAGGAAAGCTCTCAGGGTCCAGCTAAAGCTCGGCATGAGGAGCGGGGCTCTGTTGCCACACAGGATTTGCAAAGGTGGCATGTGATTTCAGGATTTCCTCATATGGGAGTTTCATGCCTTTCGGAGGACTTATGAAAAATAATGCTAGTCAGTGGTGGGTGGTAATAAAAACCTTTTTTTTGGGGGGGGGGCGCAATTTAGCTTGGTGCAGCACACCTGACAGCTGCTTTAATGTCCACACAGTCACAGAGGTATTAAGAAGGATAATGTAGCCTA
>JAJHIY020001456.1:0-52500 GCA_022114975.2 Lampris megalopsis | reverse complement strand
GAGTGATGAAGAAGGACAGGATTAGGAACGAGTATATTAGAGGGACCGCTCAAGTTGGACGGTTTGGAGACAAGGCAAGAGAGGCAAGATTGAGATGGTTTGGACATGTGTGGAGGAGAGATGCTGGGTATGTTGGGAGAAGGATGCTGAATATGGAGCTGCCAGGGAAGAGGAGAAGAGGGAGGCCAAAGAGGAGGTTTATGGATGTGGTGAGGGAGGACATGCAGGTGGCTGGTGTGACAGAGGAAGATGCAGAGGACAGGAAGAGATGGAAACGGATGATCCGCTGTGGCGACCCCTAACGGGAGCAGCCAAAAGTAGTAGTAGTAGTAGTAGTAGTAGTAGTAGTAGTAGTAGTAGTAGTAGTAGTAGTAGTAGTAGTAGTAGTAGTGGTGGTGGTGTGTTTGTACATGTACCGGTATATGTGTTTGTGTCTTGGTTCAAAGCTGCTTTTTGTATGTGTTTGTGTGTAGGATGTGTGTTTCTGTGTGGGCAGTATGTATGACTGTGTGTGTGTGTGTGTGTGTGTGTGTGTGTGTGTGTGTGTGTGTGTGTGTGTGTGTGCGCGTGTGTGCGTGCGTGCGTGTGTGTGTGTGTATGTGGGCAGAGGAGGGTATGCAGGTCTGGGGGTCCTAGTTTGTGTATGTGTTTTCTCTATTGTGGAGCATTTGTGGATAGTGAGATAAGATATATGTTTTTGTGTGTTCATATGTGTGTGCATGTATCATGAAGTTGATGAGTGTAGTGTATTTGTGTCTGTGCATGCATGTACTATGGTAGTCAAGCCTAGTAGTGTATTTGTGTGTGTGTGTGTGTGTGTGTGTCGGGGTATTTTCCCTCCAAACGTGCTTGCAGCTTTTTAATGGCTGGGCTGATTACTTATTGATAAAAGAGCCATGCTCCTGCTGTGCTGTGCTACTATCATGTCTGTGCATGTGTGTGTGTGTGTGTGTGCATGCGTGACAGACAGAAAGTAACCACATTTATTGTGTTTTTATTCAACAACCAGCACTTTAGCGAGGTGGTTAGCTATGTTGGCTCACAGTAACAATCAATCAATCAGGTTTTATTTGTATAGCACTTTTGATACAAACAAATGTAACACAAACTGCTTCACACAATAAAACAATAAAATCCCCCCCCCCTCACGCACAAAAAAATAAAAAATTAACAGGGTGTAAGGTCTGATCCCTGGCCCTTATGGGTGGAGTTAATTCACATCGGTCTCCTCCAGGCACTACGATGTTTCCCACAATCCCCAAACAAAACAAGCTCCATCTGTCAAAATGACTCTAAATAAAATCATGTTTATTCCACTAGCAAGCACCACGCCACAACAACGTGAGTTTACAGGTTTAATGAGGAGGGGACGTGTTGGATGATGGGGCTGAATGATGGAAGTGGGGGTGAGGATGGATGTGGGGGATCATCTGTTTAGGCTGGTCTGGGACATCTTGACATATGGTGGCTGGGGAGAAAGAGACTCAAGGTGGGGGTTCCGTCTCAAGTGATGGATTTCGTGAGCCGACTACAGACCCCCAAAAAGTGAGCTTAGATGGAGCTGAGGTCAGCATGCATCGGGTTGACAGAGGTTGTTGAGATTAGCACGGTGCCTCACAGTGGCCCAGTGGTTAGCACTGTTGCCTCACAGCAAGAAGGTCCTGGCATCGAACCCCAGGCCGTCCCAGGTCCTTTCTGTGTGGAGTTTGCATGTTCTCCCCATGTCTGCGTGGTTTCCTCCAGGTGCTCCGGTTTCCTCCCACCATCAAAAAGACATGCATGTTAGGGTTAATACTCCTGTCTGTGCCCCTGAGCAAGGCAATGGAAAGAAGAGCTGGAGTTGGTCCCCGGGCGCTGCAGCTGCCCACTGCTGCTATACAATAGGATGGGTTGAATGCAGAAGACATATTTCATTGTGACCAACCAAAAAACTGCACAATGACAAAAATAAAGTGGCCTTCTTTCTTCTTATTGCAAATGTAAGAGTGACATGCCTGAGAAGACCAGCAACCGAGACCTTGAGTTGTTTGATCCGAGAGGCCCAGTCTGGGTGCTGTGGAAGCTGCTCCGATGCAGAAGGAACAGAAGATGGTGGAGGAGCGGATATTTAGAGAAGAATGGGCGTGCGTGATAAAGTTGCAGATTGGCGTGACATCTAGTGAGGGAAAGGACAGCTGGTAGGGGGCGAGATTGCCTTAAAACAGTTCCAGCCAGGTAGGTGGACTGAGAGTGTGCACGGTGCAAGGCCGGCAAGGATGCATTTTAAAGATCTGCCAACTGCTGAGCTGGCTGAAAACAGTGAGACTGGTGAGATGGGATGGGATGGATGTCCAATTCTGGGGCCAAGAGTCTAAATTTCTGAAAGGAGGAGCGAGACAGTGAATCAGCAGTGTGACTGTGGTGCCCGGGGATGTGAGCGGCGTGGAGGAGGAACTGGTGTTGGGCGGAGATTAATGTGAGTCTGCGTAGGAACTGCATAATTGCTGGAGAACGAAATGGACCTTCGTTTATGATCTCTACTACTGCGGTGTTGTCTTACTGGATGAGTATCGACTTCCTAGTCTGTTCGTGCCCCCCCCCAAAATGGCGGCTATTTATGATGGGGTACAGCTCATGGAGCACAGACGAGGGGGAAACAGACTGTAGGTCAAGAGACCTGAACTCTGGGGATTAGAGGAGTGGTTGAGGCGTGGCCCTGCTCCCAAACCTTAGTTAACAAGTGAACCTCGTTATGGTCAAATTAAATCAATATAATAAGTATTTTAATATCAAATTATTGCATTTAAAATAATGCAGTTGAAATCAAATCCCTAAATTAATAACCCTAAATGAATAAAGTGTGTGTGTGTGTGTGTGTGTGTGTGTGTGTGTGTGTGTGTGTGTCATTGCTCCCTACCCTGTTCTCCATTTTCATTTCTGCTATCCTCCATCTTATGGGTAAACACCTGCCACAAGGAGTCAGAATAATGTAGAGAACCGACGGACGACTCCTGAGCATCAACAGATTCAGGGCTAAAAGCAGAACCGCCACCATATCCATCATGGAGCTGCAGTATGCCGATGACAATGCCCTTGTGGCCCATTCAGAAGAGGACCTACAGTGCATTCTGGATGCTTTTGCCAAGGCATACAAGCAGCTTGGTCTGGCCCTTAACATAAAAAAGACCCAGATCCTCTACCAGCCACCACTCAACACAAATAACCCTGCTCCACCCCCAACTATCTATGTTGACAAAACTAGACTGGAAAATGTGGACCACTTTACATACCTCGGAAGCCTCTTATCCGCCAAAGCTAATATTGATGAGGAAATACACCACCGCCTCAGCTGTGCCAGTGGGGTTTTCTCAAGACTGAGGAAAATTATCTTTGAAAACCGCGACCTCCAGGCCAGGATGAAAATTCTGGTCCACAAAGCGGTAGTGTTGCCTGCCCTACTGTATGGATCAGAATCCTGGACCACATACAGCAGGCACCTGAAGGCACCAGAGGCACATCATCAGAGGTGCCTCCGAAAAATCCTCAAGACCACCTGGGAAGATAGACGCACCAACACCAGCGTCCTGGAGGAGGCTAACATTCCCGCTATCACTGCCACCATCGCCCAACACCAGCTCAGATGGACTGGCCATGTCATCCGTATGCCTGACTCTCGCCTTCCAAAACAAGTCCTATACTCCCAGCTTCTCACAGGACAACATGCCCCGGGAGGTCAGAAGAAAAGGTATAACATCCAAACGAACATCAAAAAATGCCACATAGACCCTAAGACCTGGGAGGACACAGCAACCAACAGGGCGGCCTGGGGAAAACCTGTCCGGGAAGGAGCTGCTCTATATAATAATGATCTCCGCCGTGCTGCAGAAGACAAGTGCAGACTCAGAAAGGAGGGAGTTTCCACCAGAAAGGCCCAAACCAATCCCACGACTACCACCACCCACCCCTGCCCACACTGCACCAAAATATGCGGCTCCAGGATCGGCCTCTTTGCCCACTTGAAGACCCACAAGGACCAAGAAGGAGGACAGTCATACTCGACCCTGAGTGACCGTCGATGATGATGGTGTGTGTGTGTGAGAGAGAGAGGGAGAGAGGGAGAGGGAGGGAGAGAGATGGATCGGTGACCTCTCCAGCATGTCGTCTCCATGCCTTCCATGCAAAGCATGCTGGCCTAGCAGACCAAGAAAAGGGGTTGGGCTTGTGATCAGTCTCGGACAAACAGAACATCAGACAGACGTGAGACGGAGAAAAATGTGACAGATGAAAACAGGATATCAGTGGCTCCTGCTGACAGGAAGCTTGTTTTCAAATGTCACTCTGTGTGTGTGTGTGTGTGTGTGAGTGAGAGAGAGGGAGAGTGTGTTAGAGAGAGAGAGAAGAGTGTGTGTGTGTGTGTGTGTGTGTGTGTGTGTGCAAATTGTGAGTCAGATCATTATCCTCATCATAGAGCTTTGATTTACTCTCAAGGTCAATTATTTTCATGTAGTTTTTTTATGCAGCAATTGATAGTCATTAACACCCACACACACCCACACACACACACACACCCACACACACCCACACACACACACGTACAGCAGACGGTGGTGCAGAGTGAGAGATGGATGGAGGCTGTTGCTGCCATCGGTGCTGTGACATGGATTTCAGTGGGCCCATAGCAGAATGACTAGGCCCTGCCTAGTCATTCTGCACCAAAGCAGGCTCAGAGGGAGCGAGAGAGAGAGAGACAGACAGACAGACAGACAGAGAGAGAGACAGAGACAGAGAGCAAGAGAGACACAGAGACAGAGACAGAGAGAGAGAGCGAGACAGAGAGACAGACAGAGAGAGACAGAGAGAGAGAGCGAGACAGAGAGAGAGAGAGACAGAGAGCGAGAGAGAGAGAGAGACAGAGAGCGAGAGAGAGAGAGAGACAGACAGAGAGACAGAGAGAGAGAGACAGAGAGCAAGAGAGCGAGAGACAGAGAGAGAGCGAGACAGAGAGAGAGAGACAGAGATGAAAAGAAACGTCAAAACACTCCTCTATGTTGCACTCCTCTGTCTCTGCTCCCTCAAACTCTTTTTCTGCTCTTCGTGTTTCACTCCTTTTTTCTTGACATCCGCTCCTGCCATTTTTTTTAAAAATATTTTTTGTCTTCAGGACCCCCTATAAGCTTCTTACATCATCATCTGCCTGTTTTCTCCTCTCTGAATGAGGAGAGCATGGCAGTCACATGTACCAGGGTGAGGGGCTCACAGGCTGGCAGCCCCCCCCCCCCCGCATGTGCAACCAGCCGTTGGACTGTTGCCTCATTTGAATTATGACTTCTACCAAAGGGCTGATGCTGGGCATTTCCCTACATGCCAAAAAAGTGAGAAGGTTGTGTGTGTGTGTGTGTGTGTGTGTGTGTGTGTGTGTGTGTGTGTGTGTGTGTGTGTGTGTGTGTGTGTGCATGTGTGCATGTGTGTATTGATGTGCCATGTACATGGATGCTGTTGTTTCGATGCTGGTTTGTATTTTATAATATTTTGGCCCAAAGTTGACAATCACACACAGACAGAAAATCGGCCAAGCAGTGCGACAGACAGAAAGTCAGACAGGCAGTCAAACAGATCGGTAAACCAACAGACAGTGTAGTAGACAGTCAGAAAGATTAAGGGACGAATAGGCAGGTGGACAGATAGATGGACAGACGGACAAACAGAAAGACAGACGAACAGACAGACAGACGGACAGATTGCCAATAGACAGACAGGCGGACAGACAGTGTATCAGACAGTCAGAAAGATTAAGGGAGGAAGAGGCAGGTGGACAGACAGACAGATGGACAGACAGAAAGACAGATGGACAGACAGACAGACTCAAGAATAGACAAGCAGACAGACAGACATGCAGATGCATGGACAGTCAGATGGACAGACAAACAGAAGGATAGACAAGCAGACAGGCATACAGACAGACAGACAGAAAGCCAGATGGGTGGATGGACAGATAGCCGACAGACAGACAGACGGACAAACAGTGTAACAGACAGTCAGAAAGATTAAGGGAGGAATAGGCAGATGGACAAATGGACAGACAGAAAGACAGACGGACAGATGGACAGACAGACAGATGGACAGATGGACAGACAGACAGATGGACAGACAGACAGACTGAAGAATAGACAAGCAGACAGATAGACATGCAGATGCACAGACATTTAGATGGACAGACAAGCAGACAGACATACAGACGGACGGACAGACAGACAGACAGACACAGATATACAGACAGGTGGCCAGATATCCAGTCAAGATGGACAGACAGACAAAACAGAAAGTCAGATAAAAAACACAGACAAAGAGACAGACAGGCCCAAAGCAGACTGAAGGAGTGATGTCATGAATGTTTTATGACTTGTGGAGCTCAGTTCATTTCTGTTCTGCTGATACGCCACTGTCCTGATCAGTAGAGAGAGAGAGAGAGAGAGAGAGAGAGAGCTGCGGGAAGTGTTGGGGGAGAAAGATGAATATTAAAAGAGAGAGAGAGAGGCAGAAGTATCTTTGAAGCTGCTCTCTGAATGAAAGTTGCATTAACTGCTTGCTTGGTAGATTATTCATATTCATTTGGGCTGGAGGGGACAGAGGCTTAGGAAGCCATGATCAAACAGCACACATGAGCACGCTCAAACCTCAAATGTACAGGCGCACACACACACGCACGCACGCACGCACACACACACACACACACACACACACACACACACACACACACACACACACACACACACACACACACACATCACATGGCCGACAGCTCTGTTATTTAGGAATTTATCTGTACGGGGACAGAAGTTAAACCTTGAACAAACCTTGTCTCGTCTGACACCCATTGATATTACTGGTGATTCTCTCTATCTCTATCTCTCTCTCTCTCTCCCTCACTCTCTCTCTCTCTCTCTCTCTCTCTCTCTCTCTCTCTCTCGCTGTCATCTCAATTTCAGTTTAACGAGGCTTTATTGTCATGGCAGTAGTTTATGCATTATAGAGCTACTGAAGCTCTTTAACGCCTGCTGGCAGAACCTATGCCTTCCTCAAGACTTCAAAGATGCTTTGACTGTGACCATCTACAAGAAGAAGGGTGAACGAAGCGATTGTGGAAACCACCGTGGGATCTCACTTCTGTCGAGTGCTGGAAAGGTCCTGGCTAAGATCATACTGAACCGGATAAAGATCCTTACAGAAGAAGTGTTGCCTGAAAGCCCATGTGGTTTCAGATCTGGTAGAGCCACCGCGGACATGATTTTCACCCTGAGACAACTCCAAGAGAAAGCGACCGAACAGCACCAGCCACTTTACATTGTTTTTGTGGACTTTTCAAAAGCATTTGACACTGTTGATAGAGAGACATTGTGGAAACTGCTAGTGACTTAAGGCTACCGCAGAAACTGATCAGCATCAGCAGGCTTTTCCACGATGATGACAGGGAAAGTATCATTTGGAGGAGATGTCAGCAATGCTTCCAACATCAAGCATGGAGTGAAGCAGGGATGTGTGCTTGCGCCAACCCTATTCACGTTATATCTCACTGCAGTACTAGAAACAATGTCAGCCAACTTGAGAGGTGGCTTGTACATCAGGACCCGAACAGATGGAAACCTCTACAATCTTGCGAGACTTTAGGTGTCTACCAAAACAAGAGAACTCTGGGTTTGAGAGCTTCTCTATGCAGACGACTCAGCTCTGGTTGCCAATGATCCTGGAGAAATGCAAGAAATAGTAGACCACTTCTCTTCAGCAGCTACCTTCTTTGGACTGAAGATCAACATCTCCAGAACAGAGCTTCTGTACCAGCCTCCCCCTCAGAAAAGCCCCGAAGAAGGTCGGCCCAGTATTTTGGTTAATGGAGCAACTCTGAAGACCACCGAGTAATTTACGTATCTGAGCAGTGCTGTGACAAATACAAACTCCTCTGACTTAGAAGTGGACAGAAGTCCGGTCACGGCCAGAGCGTCCACGGGGTCGGGCATTCATGAGGCCACCCTTACCCGAGGGCTAGTGGGTGTAGATCGGTGTAGTGTTCGGGGACTCATCATTCTCCAGCGACCCCTCTGGCCCACCCGGGCGCCTGCAGCCAAGCAACCGAAAGCATTCTCCCTACGTCTCCTTCGTGGCCTGAAGGTAATGCACGCGAGGCTTCAGCGTGTAAAAGAGCGAGAGCAGCCGACATGAGTTTGAAGGAAGCTGGTGTTACGACTATCTCCTTCCTGTGGAAACGTAAGCCAGGGGAGTTATTCGACAAGAGTTCCGGCCATATGCCATTGGGTTAACCGGGTGGGATAAAGGGGAAAAACTAGAATTAAATTTAAAAAAACAAAAGAAGAAGTGGACAGAAGAAACCAAATGGCCACAAAAGCCTTTGGTGCCCGTCACAAATGACTTTGGTCCCACCATGATATCAAGCTGACAACAAAGATCAAGGTCTACAACACAGCTGTTCTCCCGTCTCTACTATACTCCACTGAATGCATGACCCTGTATTGCAAGGACATCAAGAAGCTCACCAGCATACAGCTTCGTCATCTGCAAAAGCTGCAGCGAATCAGATGGGAAGACAAGGTGCCCGACATGGATGTATTGAGACGTGTTGGTACTGTCAGAGTTGAAGGCCTAATAACAGCCTCCCACCTCAGATGGGCCGGCCACATGAGAGGAATGCCAGACAACTGCCTACCAAAAGAAGTTTTCTACGGGGAGCTGTGCCAGGGGAAAAGGAAGCAGGGGGGCCAGAAGCTACACTCCAAAGATGTGCTCAAGCACCAAGATCTGCAGTATAGATGACTCCAGCTGGGAGACGGTGGCCCTGGACAGACAAGAGATGGCGCTCCACAGTAAGGCAATCGAGAACAGCTGCTGAACAAAAGAGACAAGAAGCCTATGATAAGGCCCACCATGCAAGACAAAGCAGACCAACTCAAACAACATTCGTCTGTGACAAATGTGGACAATATAGTCACTCTTATGCGGGCTTGATGGCCCACAGGCGTGCTTGCCGAGCTTAAACTGCATCAGAGTCATCATCGTTTCGATGGACTGCTGAAGAAGAGGAAGTTTCTGCAATATTGCTAATGCACACTACATACTGCTGGAGAGCAAGAACAAAAAGACTAATGACAAATGTCAGCAGTTGTTAGTTTGTCAATTTGAATACATCAAGATCCCCCTCCCCCCATCTCTCTCTCTCTCCCATCCATCCACCCCCCCCCACAAACACACACACATACACACACACACACATACACACCACCATAGCTAGTGTAAAGTAGATCAGTGGTTGGAGCATATGTCAAGTTGACACGGTTTAACCTTATTATATATTGGACCAATCTGCCCTGGACCTGCCAGCCTGTGTGTGTGTGTGTGTGTGTGTGTGCGTGTGTGTGTGTGTGTGTGTGTGTGTGTGTGTGTGTGTGTTTGTGTGTGTGTGTGTGTGTGTTAGCCATCTGGCAGATCCTGGATGGCACTACACCAATGTTAAGTCTGTGCTAGGGTTAAAGGATTGACACACATAAATACTCTATTCTCTCTGTCTCTCTTTCGCTCTCTCTCTCTGTCCAGCTCTCTCACCCCTTCTTACTTTTTTCTCATCTTCTTGTTTTCTCCCTTCCTCTCCCTCTTTCTCTGACTCCTCCGTCTCAATCACTCACCCGCTTTCTTTCCTCATAATCCTCCCCTCTTATGCTCTATCTCTCACACATGCTCTCACCTTTTCTGTTTCTTCTATTGTTCTCACTCTCACTTGTTCCCTCATAGACGGCACAACTACCACCTCTGATACCACACAGACAAATCGTATTATCACTCACATCCACACACAGGCGCCCTGTTTCATAGACGCAGAGCCTCCATGGGCTGGTGTATGGAAAGTTCTCAGTCAGCACCTCCAGTACATTATATGGAGGTCTTTGCTGTCTGACAGCCAGACACCCAAGGGAGCCATAAGTATTTGCACACAAATGTCCAGAATGTATCCATTTCACACAAACACTTACTCACACATGTGTATGTATGTATGTACATATATATATATATAGCAGCTGTTGTGTGTGTGTGTGTGTGTGTGTGTGTGCGCGCGCGCACACGCATGCATGATGCATTATAATGTTAAGCTGATGCAACCTCACAAACCGTAAAGCTAATCTATCCCAACTGTACATTATCATATATAGTGTGTGTGTGTGTGTGTGTGTATAAAGGGTTTGTGTGTGTGCCTGCCTTTGCGCATGGATTTTCTTTGCAAATTGCCACACATTCAGTTCATCCAAAGTCACAAGTTGTTTACCAGTTTCAGACTCAAATAAAATCCGAGGGATTTGCTGGTATCAAAAAAAGGTCTGTGGCTCAAAATCCAAGGAAATAGTCCCTGGTCACGGCACTGCGGTCTTCCTAGTCATAGGAATTGCATTTACCTGGTATTGTGTCAGTGTGAACAAGAGTCACAGAATACCAGCATTTGCTCATGTGACATGTTGTGTTTGACACATCGCATCCTATCGGCTGAATATTCCTCCGTTGGGTTGCCATGTGAAGCAAATAGAATAACACACGGGGAATAATCTTGTCCACTCGCCATTTTTCACAGTCAAAATAAACAAGGGGGTGATGGGTGTGTGCGGGAGTGGGTTTTATCAACAATCCCAGGATTTAAAAACCCAAGAGTATACCAAGATGTTGGTGTGAAAGAGGCAGACATCTCCAAAACACAGAAAACAGCTGTCATGTAATCAGAGTAAAGGTATACTGACACAACTTTCAGCTAATACCCAGGCAGGGATGCACATTGCAGCCATAATGATTTTCAATGACTTTCATGAGCTTGAATTCCTTGATTGTCAAAATCATAAGCAACCAGTAGGGCGTTTCCTCCAAATAGATCTCAAAAAGTCTTCCAACTCAACTAGTTTGTCTGCTGCGGTCATGAGATGACTCCAAAAAAACGCTTCAGTTTGACTTAAATCACAACATTAAAACCAAATTTTACCACTCTTTTTATTTTTGAAGAAGGGTATCATAATATCCCAGTGCGGCACCTCCTGCGACTGTGTCAAGAATAGGTCCAGGAGCAAACCGAGCCTCCGAATCCCAATTATCGAGTAAACTAGTTTCATTTTTCACAAAGTATGCACATACTCTATGAGTGTGACCTGGTGATATGCTTGCATGGGAAGAAACGAGGGACAGAACATAGCAAACTAGCCTATAACTAGGAAGACTAAGAGTAAGACTAAGAATATCTGCATAAGGGTTTCTACCAATATCAAGTCGACAAGTTTAAATGGGACATAATGTGTCTTTCTATAAAGTGCAAAAAAATCTAACAAGTAAATAAAAATCTGCATAGTCCACAAACAGTAAACCTACACTATTCAGCATTCACATGCAAATACTGTTTCAAAGAACATATAAACCAAAGTCAACACTTATACCCTACTCGTTTCCACCCACTCCTCAAAATGTCTCTCTTTTTTACATCACTGATTGCTTGGAGACTTCGTTGACATAAGCCTTCTGCACCCTCGGCTGTTATGTGAGGCTTATATCGCCTTTTTGCGCTGAACGGCGGTCATATTCCCTGACACAAATCCTGATTTCATTCATCCACATAAACTTTGCTGACCCGAAACCAAATAGAAGATGGAGGTCAAAGGTTAGTGTTATCCAGTCAGGATTTATCTGCTTAGCTAAACTTAATTAAGCTGCTAAACTAACTCTTAAAGAGTTAAAACAGATGTTATAAGGGATTGAGTGGTCGAACCGGGTTAAGGATGCACAGTGAAAGTTTCTTCCATGAATACACATATATATATATACATATTCATGTGCTGCCAGGACAGGTTGTTTGATATCAGCGCGAGAGGTGTTTTTCAGGACTTGGCTGAGCGTGTCGTTAACTTGCTCTTCTTCCTCTCTCTGCAGTCTCTCTTCAGGACATCAACATGAGGAAGGCCTTTAAGAGCAGTACCATCCAGGACCAGCAGGTTGTGTCGCGGACCTCCGTCCCCAACCCTGTCGTGGAGATGTACCAGCGCTGCGACAAACCTCCGCCGCTCAACATACTCAGCCCCTACAGGTCAGTAGCTACGCCTGCCAGGTTCTCCGTGGTCAGTCTGCCACTAGTGGCAGTAACAGGCTTTCTCGTTGACTGGTGGTTTCCCACAACTTTGAAGCAATCCAACATTTTAGTCTAAATGTTGGGCACGTACAAACGGCTAACGAACATCTACCCATCAATACACAAGGCTCCTGTTGATCAGGACTTCGGTACACCTTGCACATTGTTGGGTTAACTGAAGACTAGTCAATAAACTGGATGCCTTGTTACTTTACAAATTACACAGGTGAGTCCAGGGCTTGATTTAGTCCTGTGTCGATACCTTGTATTTGTATGAGCTGAACTTTGCATTTATTTATTTTGCATTTGCATTTATATACATATATACACACACGCACACACACACACACACATATATATATATACTATATATAGTTATTCAGTCTAATTTCTCTTTGTTTTTTCTGCTTGCATGTATCTTTACTTTGTGCCATAGAAATATCTATAATTGTTTTGTAATATTACAGTATATTCAGTGTCATAATCACACACATTAGGCAATACTGCTAAAGGTAACAGAACTGGAAGAACGTAAACGAGATATTTTTCCCTTTAAACATCAAATTAGGAAAACATCTTAATGACGAATTAAATTAATCTGAGTAAAAAAACACGACAGATTTCTGAGTTAAAAGTGAATCTCTCTCTCCTCCGTCCCTCCCCACCCATCCATCCATCCATCCATCCATCCATCCTTCCATCCATGCAGGGATGATAAGAAGGATGCACTGAAGTTCTACACCGACCCCTCCTACTTCTTTAACCTGTGGAAGGAGAAGATGCTGCAGGCCACTGAGGACAAACGCAAGGAGAAAAGACGACAGAAGGTACAGGACCGTGTGTGCAGGAGTGTTTCTGTGTGTGTGTTTGTGTACATGTGTGCGTGCTGGGGGGGGGGGTGATGTGAGCAAGGGATGGATTGGGTGGTTGAACACGTACACTTCCTTTCTTTGTTTCACAGAGGTCATCTGCATGGTGATGAGTGTAAGCTTGTGTGTGCGCGTGCGTGCGCGTGTGTGTGTGTGCAGGAGGGGTTGTGAGCAGTGGGTGAATGAGTGCGTAAGCTTACAATATATCACAGTGTTTCTATATACGCACAGCAACACGTCTCAAGTTCAAGCCTGGCGTGTGTGTCTCTGAAAGTGTGTGTGTGTGAAAGTGTGTGTGTGTGTGTATGTGTGTGAATGTGTGTATGCCTTTGTGCGGGCAGGCACATGTTAAATTCATCAACTCTCTAGACCAGTGGTTCTCAACCGCTTCAGCCTCAGGACCCACTTTTGTCTGTGGTCATTAAGTCGACTCAGAAATAACTGAACTTGCAAATTATTTTTATTAGTTTAACAAAATGAGGGGTGGAGTATTCAGCAGTTGTATCGTGTACTATTCAGAACACGAAAAACGCACGAAGGCCATCTTCCCAACACAAACAGGCCTGTTGTGGTGCAACAAGAACTGGTCAAAACACTGTACAAAGTAGGAAGTGCAACGAGGGCTTCTCCAAAATAATGCCTTCACTGATGAAAACCAAAGTGCAGGAAATTAAATTCAAAATAAAAATCAACTGAAACATTAAAAAAAAGTGTTTTCACAGTCCAACACACCGATTAAGCCGACCATGAATAGCCACAGAAAGGTGAATCGGTTCATCCGGACACGACGTTTATCGGGGAGACGTTTCATCGCTCATCCGAGGGCGCTTTTCCACGGTCGGGCCGACGGGTCACCGGGGCCGCTCCTGGGAACGGTCCCCGCGTCTATTCCCGCTTGTCGGGCTGCTCAGGAAGTATCTGGCGAGGACGGCAAGTGACGCGGTGGATCCGCGACGGCGTAATAAATACGCGCCAGTTGTCACCATAGAAACATAACAGTCACGCCCCGTTGTGTTGGTTTTGTTGTGTTTCGTTGGCTGTGGATTTGGACGAGGATCCTGTGTGTTTTGTTTTCTGGTGTTTCTTTTCGTGTGTGCGCGTAAGCACACAAGGTGTGCATGGGTTGATGCTGCAAGGAGGAGACGTGACAGAAGAACTTTTATTTAGCGTCTCCATGGAAGAGGACGTGAATAGACCGGACGCGGAGTCACAAAACTGACGTAAATGTGAAGCCAATCAGCGAACACCTGCTCTGTCTAAAGCCCGCCCACCCGAACGGTTCCGCTGCACCGAACACGGCTGTCCGACCGTGCCGAAAAAGTCGTGCTGGGCACGGTTTGTAAGCGGTCTGCGCCAGACCCTTTCCAGTCGGAAACACTATTGGACCCGTTCCTCTCCGTGCTCAGAACCGTTCGGCCCTACCGAGGAAAAGCTCCTTAAGTGACGGCTTCAGTCTCAGCTGACTGCAGGTACCCCCACCCTTACAAACAACACAGCTGCATCACGACCCAAACCAGCGACCCGTTTCATATGCAAATCGCCGTGACCATTAACTAGAGTTACACTGGCCACGTGTACTGTTCACAGAGGATTGGGGAATAGCTGCAGTCACGGCGTTGTAAGATGGTGACAGATGTACTCTTAGCCCCCCCCCCCCCCGGTTCAGGGATGGTCGTTCCCTCTTCTCATCGATAGCTTCTTTGACTCCCCGTTCAAACCAGCGTTCCTCCCTATCAAGGATGGTCACATCCTCATCCCTGAAAGAGTGGCCGCTGGCCTGTAGATGGTGTAGACTGCGGAGTCCTGGCCTGACGTGTTAGCTCTTGTGTGACGCCATGCTCTTGGCCAGCATCTGTTTGGTTTCCCCGATGTCCAAGTCACGGCAATCCTCCCTGGTACTTAGCAGCGTATATTGCTCTGTTTGTGCTGGGGAACCCGATCCTTGGGGTGGACCCATTTCTGGCGCAGCGTGTTTTGGGGTTTGAAAGCAACTGAGATGCAGTATTTGTACAATACACGTCTCAGCTTTTCCGACACTCCTGCCACATACTGAATCACCGCTGGTTTACGCTTAGGCAGCTATTGTCCTTCTCCTCTCTTCGATTGGCTGGTGCACTGTTTGGGCGTCTTCCTGGCTTTGACAAACGCCCAGTTAGGATAACCACACTTAACCAGGGCCTGTTTACTGTGGGGTTTCTCCCCCTCCCCGGCCGCTGTGTTACTGGGGACATTGTCAGCTTGGTGGTACAGCCTCCTGATGACTCCTAGTTTGTGCTCCATTGGCTGATGAGAGTCAAACCTTACGTACTGATCAGTATCTGTTGGTTTATGGTAAACATCAACGATCAAATGTCCCCCATCACCAACTGCAGTTTCACAGTCTAAGAAGGCTAACCTGCCATTTTCACATCCTCCCTGGTGAACTTGATGTGGTTCACCAGACAACTATTCCCAAATCCTCTGTGAATAATACACATGGCCATTATAAGTCTAGTTAACGCTCACGGCACTTTTCTTAAGAAACCGATTGTTGGTTTCGGTCGTTGTGCCACTGTATTGTTTATAAGGGTGGGGGTACCTGCAGTCAGCTGGGACTGAAGAGGTCGCTGATCCAACTTCTGGAATCCTCTTTAACTTGTCTGCAGATTCATCCAGCACCTCTCCAGCCATGTCAATGGCAGCTAGTGGGAGAAGGTCTTCAGCAGCAGTGTGGGGCTTCTTGCATTTTGCAGTGCGGGGAGCTACAGGTAGAAACCCGCCCAATACCTGCTGTTGTGCAGAACGTGAAGACTTCATCATCAGCTTCTGGGACGACCTCAGCATGTGTACTTTTCTGTGATGATACTCAACTGGTTTCTCCGCATAGGCTGAGACTTTCGTTTCTAACCGGCGCTTCAGCTTCGGCGCCTTCTCCTTCTCTTCGCTGGTAATTCATTACCCAAAATGCACTGAGGTTCCCGCCCACCTCGCCTGTCTTCAATAAAAGACAGCCCACATTTAGTGAAGTTTGTATCGTATTTTCGTTTCAAAGCCATGATGAAAAGCGCTGGGGCTTAATTCGCAAAGTTTGCTTAAACTGGTTGCCTTGACAACTGCGTCGGATTGATTGGCCACTGTGGCTAGCGCGCATGTGCTTAAAGGGCTTCAAAATAAAAGCACATCATAGAAAGTTCTATAATACCTATGAACATTGAAATAAAAGCTTTGTTGTTGTTTTTCTTGTTTTGTTTTAGTTTTTGAGGGCGCTGTGCACCAGTTGTGCACCAGTTGAGAACCACTGCTCTAGAGAAAACCATCCAGCAGCTCTTTGCGTGTTTATTTTATGAAACCTTCCAGTGTGTACGTGTGAAACAAAGTCCTTCTGTTTTCATTTGCTGATCTGTTTTTTATCCCCTGGTGTATGTATGACTATTAAGATCGTTTTTTTTTCTTGACCTGTGTATCTTATTGTGTTAGTCATTTAGTGTTGCCTTCTCATGTCACTGTTTACTGGTGCAGCAGCAATTAGTCAGTATATTTAATCACCCATAAAGCAAAGAAAGGACTAGATTAAAGGGGGATTTAAATTAGTTTAACAATGATTTTTTTTCATTTTATTTATTTATTTATTTGTTTATTATATAATTTTATATTACTATATCATTATATATATCATTATCTATATTATTATTTATTTGGTATCATTTATTTATTATTTTTATTATTTTCATTCATTATTTTATTTTAAGTTATTTTCACAGCTCTGATTATATCACTGTGATAACTTGAAATGGTCTTTTCTGTGGCTATAGCAGACCTTTTGAAATAGGAATGTGACTGACTATATTCTCCTTTAAACAGGCCATGTGCACCAAGCCTGCTGTAAAGCTGTACTTCACATATCATATTTGACATCCAGGGCCCATCTGAGCCCCCTGAACAGTTGCTGCTGTCTGTGTTTGTTTGATATGTGCGACATGTTTTGTCTCACCTCAGGACTTTGCAAATGCAGATGCTGCCTCATGTTATTGTTTTTCTTCTTTTTCCCCCCCATCCCTCCCTTTGCTTAAGGGAAGCTTGGTAGACTTAGGTTCTCCCCTCCTGGCCTTTCCTAATCCTCCCTTCCTGTCCTCCATCGCTTCTCCTCCACTGCACTCCTCTCCCCCTCCGTTAGCTCTCGTAACACCTGTTCCCCCCCCCTCCCCTTCTGGAGACATGGATGAATAAATTAAAGTTATGTGATGTTGTAGCTTAGTGGGGACTAGTGTTGAAACCAAGCTTTTATGATGCACCACTTACACGCGTCGCTATAGCAACACTGTCCACCCACTGGAATAGCAACAGTTTAAAGGACGATTCCGGTTTTTTTACAAGCCGGGTTTGATTTTTGTCGCTTCTGCCACATCGGTTATGATATCATCTTACGCATCGGCTTCATTTGAGAGGTGTGGGACCATGGAGAGGTGCGAGTACGTACCACCTGACCCAGCTTTACAACGGCGTCTTTCGGCGCCACAGAATACGACATGTCAGGCTAGGGCTGCGCGATATGACGATGTGTGACGGTTTCGTATCAAGCTCCGTCGTTTCTTTCATTTGTGTCGCAAGTCACACTCGTTACGGCACTATTGTTTTGTCATTTGGGCGACTCTTCCCACTCCGCACAGAACGGGCGCAAGCAGGAAATTTGCATGAAAGCAATACAAAGGTTCTAAACAGAAGGAGAAAAATAATCAAATATGAGTAAGTACCTTTTATCTGTCGAGTATATCATTCAAAATGTAATAAGAACCAGGCCTTTCCATGTGGTCATTTTATATAAACTATTTATTCAGTGACTTTACAGAAAATGTGCTGTGTCGTGGTACGTAGTATCATTATCGTGACATGAATGGCCCTAGTATATTGCGATATGAGATTTTGGTCATATTGCACCGCCCTGTGTCAGACGTGTTTCACACAAATCCAGGTTAACCCAGTTATCCAAACCATGTGTTTGGAAGAGAAAATGAAAGTGGTGGTTAAAAGTTATTGCTTGAATCGCCGAATATCATCAATGGTCAATTTGCATTGCCGAGCTGCTTCCTGGTTCAACTTGCAGGAACGAGCAGCATAAGCTCACCATCTGTGATCATTAGTAAACTGGCCCGCCATGGCCACGGATGACAGGAAACCATGCCCACATGCTAGCCAAGGCACGAGGGTTTGGTATTTTCTTGTTGAAAGGACATATTTAAGGCTCGTGTTCCAGCGTGCTGTGATATGCCGTTGTAAAGCCGTGTCCAGCGGGGGTCCCGTGTCTAAGATCTCTTAAACGGACCTGGTTAGTAAAACCGTGTCACACCTGATGTGCACGATGGCAAAAAACCACAGGAATAAGATTCAGGTTGTGAAAACAAGACTAGAATTATCCTTTAAGCCCCTGCAGAGGCTTAGCTCCAGGCACTCCTCTCCTCTCCGCTTCACCTCCCTCCTTCCCTCTCTGCCCTCTCCTCCTATTCCCGTATATCCACGCGTTATCTTATGGACCCCCTGTGTCCTTTCTCCTCTTCCTTCGCCTCCTAGCTGCTCCTCCTCCCCATTTCTCCTCCTCCTGCTCAGTCTAACCCATCAGCTTGTCTCTCTCCCGTGTTTTCCATAGAGCTGCCCGGCCCACTCTGACAGGCCCCACTCCAGACAGGCCCCACCCAGAAGCCCCCTGTCCAGCTCCGTAAGATAACCCCCCGCCCCCCCATTCTCTCTCCCCGCCCCTTACCCTCTGCACCACCCCCCGATGAGCACACCTGATAAAGAGGGACTACAGATGCAGACATTGAGGGGTCACACCTTTCCAGACACACACCTACACAGACATGCACGGGCGGGGACTCAGACGTGTGCACATGCAGAAACTGTTAGGAAAGCTCTTCGCCGTGTCTCACATCCCAAATATTCCACTTTGCCTTTCGGTGGGAATTCCAAGAGTTTAGACCTGCGAACCTCCAAATTCACTCCGATTGCAAGATTGACAGGAACGTGCCCACCGCTCTCGAAATCAGTCCGGCCAAAATGGGAAACCTTTGACTGTCTTATGTTGGGACCAGTAGCTTCTCAGGCAGTTATTCTTAACTAGAGATGGTGAATTAATTGTGATGCTCTTGGAGCAGCATTGTCGGATGGGAAAGGAAAGGAAAGTGCGGCGCACATGTAAAGACATTTGAAATATGAATTGATGAACCCTGACTGGTTTTGAAAACTCGGTACATCCCACATGGATTTCGTTCACACCGGAAAACCAATTTTTACTTTTTTTTTCTCCCGTCTCTGTCCTTAATCAGGGTTCCGACATGTCCTGGAAAACTTGGACCTTTCTAGACTAGTTCTCCAGCCATGGAAAACACTTGGATAGGGATCAAATTGATCAAATGTGTGGGAAATATTATTGAGGTCATGGAAAACTGTAAAGTTGGTGAGATGGAATATTTTACTACAATTTTTTTCCTCCCCTTTTTCTCCCCCAATTGTATCTGGCCAATTACCCCACTCTTCTGAGCCGCCCCGGTCGCTGCTCCCCACCCCCTCTGCCGATCCAGGGAGGGCTGCAGACTACCACATGCCTCCTCCGATACATGTGGAGTCGCCAGCCGCTTCTTTTCACCTGACAGTGAGGAGTTTCACCAGGGGGACGTAGCACGTGGGAGGATCACGCTAGTCCCCACAGTTCCCCCTCCCCCTGCACACCAGTGTGTTTAGTTTGGCAGTTGTGTGCAGTGAACAGCCAGAGTCTGTTAAGGCGTCTACTGACAGCTCAGAGGGAGTGAGACGGTCTTCCATGAGCATCAGCTGTCAGCAAAATCAAGGGAAATGTCCTGGAAAATGACTTCTAATATAGTGGGAACCCTGATAAGTTGGTATTATCCTGCTTATTCCCGTCAGGTGTTTGACATCCGCACACGATGCCGTTTGACAAATCAAAGCTACAGGGGCGACCAGACGCACTCAGCTGGTCAAATGAATAGGGGGGAAATGGCGGGGGGTGGGGGTGGGGGTGGGGGGGCAGTTTTAAGTAAATGGCTGTTGTATACTTCTGCATTGATCTGGTCAGTAAACCGCTGACCTCTGGAGGACTCGCTGAAGATGTCAGGTTAGCTAGTCGAACCAGCGGCGGTCCAGATTGGATCTCGTGCTATAGAATAATCCTTAGTGTGAGATCCTCTCCGAGAACTCGGTCCGAGACCCCCCCCACCCCCACCCCCGTGATAGCCAGTGGGGTAACCTGCGTCGGCCCAGCTCTCCTCCCACGTGTCCAGCATCAAACCTTCCGCCCACCGCTTCGGAAATCCTCCCCGCCTGTATTCCGACCAGACGCCAAGACACACAAGAGTGTAGGACAAACACAGACACACCTGCACACACCTACAGACAGACAGACACACACTAGGACAACAACCGCACAGAAAGAAAGATGCACTCACAAAAATAAACATGTACACCCACGTAAAAAGGACACTAACAAACACACACACACACACACACACACAATCACAAACGTCTGCTGTTCCTACACTTACACCCCTCCTCCCCAAGCCTCTCTGTCTTCGTCAGTGTGTGTCACCCTACTGGGTTGTCCCTCACCCGCCCTTTAACCCTCCCGTGTCCAGTTTGGTTTGGTTTGGACTAGTTTAGTTCATGTCCTGTGTTCTGCAGTTTGGGTTTCTGTCCGCTGTATTGGTGTGTGCTGTCAGAATGCCTTCAACAGTCAGTCAGATCACACGTGTGAGTGTGTGTGAGTGTGTGTGAGTGTCTCTGTGTGTGTGTGTGTGTGTGTGTGTGTGTGTGTGTGTGTGTGTGTGTGTGTGTGTGTGTGTGTGTGTGTGTGTGTGTGTGTGTGTGTGTGTGTGTGTGGTATGCCGTGAAAGCTTTGACCCATAGTAAAGGTGCTGGTGGCAGGGTCCTGTCATTTCGTTCTGTCACAAAGCAAACTATAAGTGGCTAATTCACCCTCTCTCTCTCTCTCTCTTTATGTCACATATTTTCATTTTCTCCTTCCCTCTCTTCCATTTTCTCCATCTCAATTTCTGTCATTGTCTTGCACAATCTCCTCCCTCCACCTGTCGATTTCTCTCTCTCTCCTTCTCTCTCTTTCTCTCACTCTCTCTCTCCCCCACTTCCCTCTGTGTCACTTTTTCTTATTCCTTCCCTTTCTTTCTTTCTTTCTCTCGTCTCGTCCCTTCTCGACCTCTGTCCCATTCTCTCTCTCTCTCCCTTCCACTTCCCTCTCTCACTCTTTCTCATTCCTTCCTTCTTTCTCTCTCTCTCTCCCTCTCTCCCTGTCCCTCTCAGGAGCAGCAGAGGCAGATCGAGGACCCAGGCAGAGAAGTGAAGAAGGTCAGTGGTGATTAATACAAAGATATAAACCGTTTTGGGGCATCTGGGTGGCGTGGCGATCTATTCTGTTGCCTGCCAACACGGGAATCGGTGGTTTGAATCCCCGTGTTACCTCCGGCTTGGTCGGGGCGTCCCTACAGACACAGCTGGCCGTGTCTGCGGGTGGGAAGCCGGATGTGGGTGTGTGTCCTGGTCACTGCACTAGCGCCTCCTCTGGTCGGCCGGGGCACCTGTTGGAGGGGGGGGCTGGGGGGAATAGCGTGATCCTCCCATACGCTGCGTCCCCCTGGTGAAACTCCTCACTGTCAGGTGAAAAGAAGCGGCTGGCGACTCCACATGTATGGGAGGAGGCATGTGGTAGTCTGCAGCCCTCCCCGGATTGGCAGAGGGGGTGGAGCAGCAACCGGGACGGCTCGGAAGAGTGGGGTAATTGGCCAAGTACAATTGGGGAGAAGAAGGGGGCAAAAAATCCCCCCCAAAATAAAGACATAAACCGTGACTATTTCCCTGCCTGGTGCACAATAGAAATAATGGGAGAACATACTGGAACCGACGGTCCAGTTGTGGCTCATGGTGATGCTTCAGGAATACGAGGGGCTTCTTTCATCGTATGAGGGGCTACAAGGGGCTTGTTAAGATGCAGCAAATACACCAGGAAGGCTCACGATCAGTTTCTAAATTCACTAGAAAAGATTTGGGGAAGCAAAGAATCCCCCTTTTCGGACAGGGAAGACAGACAACAACAACCCGTGTGCGAGAGGGCGTTGCATTTTCTTCACGAGACGTCACAAATTAGTGGCGTTAAGTGACAGAAGGAGGGAAGTGGTGTTATTGCAAGTCAGTAATGCATATGGATGTGTAGAGCATCAAATGGGAGGGCGTTGGGTGTGTATTGAAAGGGAACGCACACCACAAGCATGCAGGAGGACTCCACACAACACGCATGAAAACAACAACAACATTTTCCGTCTCGTTTCTTCCGCCGAAGGTGCGTAAGGCCCGTAACCGACGTCAGGAGTGGAACGTTTTGGCCTACGACAAAGAGTTTCGACCGGATGCCAGGCTCACCCCCTCCCCCTACCACGGGATGTCCTCCGAGGGCTCCCTGTCTCCAGACAGCAGGTACCACACAGGGCCCGGTTACAAGTGGAAAACATAATCTGACTGGACAGACAGACAGAAAGATGGAGGGTGTCTGTGTTACATAGCACACTGAGGGTTTTCATCCAGGTAACAGGCACCTGGTCACAAGAGGGTCGGAAAACATGGAACACTGTCTGTCTCTCTGTCTGTCTGTCTGTCTCTCTGTCTGTCTGTCTGTCTCTCTGTCTGTCTGTCTGTCTGTCTGTCTCTCTCTCTGTCTGTCTGTCTCTCTGTCTGTCTGTCTGTCTGTCTGTCTGTCTGTCTGTCTGTCTGTCTGTCTGTCTGTCTCTCTGTCTGTCTGTCTGTCTGTCTGTCTCTCTCTCTGTCTGTCTGTCTGTCTGTCTGTCTGTCTGTCTGTCTGTCTGTCTTTCTGTCTGTCTGTCTGTCTCACACACACGTGCATGCACAGTTCACACTGCTGTTAACCTGTTCAGTTTCCTCACTTTAGTGTGAGTTTGCCTCGGAAAACAATAAAGTGCATTCATATATAAACACATTTATATTCATAAAATTATATATATATATATATGAGTATATGTATCAGCGCAAACACAATAAAGGCACAGTTGTGATCATTTAAAACCATGCAGCAGTGATTAACAGCAGAAACACAAACTGCTGTGGCATTGTGACCAAGCTCTCTGCTGCCCTCTACTGGAAAAGGCAAATCAGAGCGAGTATATTTTACATTTCGTAACTTTCTAGTCTCACTCACACACACATTTCTCGACACGTCTTTACTTTATTCCAGCTTTGTCGACACCCTAACAGATTTGTATTTATTTGTTGTTTTGCGCCAGTGTTTTGTCTCTTTTTTTTTCATTTTAAAACAAAGCATACTTGTCTATTTTTGATCCAGTCCCTCTGTTTAATTCAGCCACCTTCTTTAGCTGTCTGTCTGCCTGTCTTTTCAGCCTGTCTGGTGTGTCCGTCTCTTAATCTATTTATCTGTTTGTCTAGCTGTCCCATCTAATCTGTCCACTCGCACCGCTACCAAAAACCAAGTAACTAACCAGTCCACCATCCAATCCCTTTTCCTTGCCCAGGTCACTGGCCTCCGACTCCTACCCAGCCAGCCCCAACCACCCCTCCACCCAGGGATCAACCCAAGCCCACCCCACTGACCACCACACCAGGGACCTCCTCAGCGCCGCAGCCCAAACCCAGTCCCTGGACCGGGGCCTGCGGCCAGCCAACCAGCCCCCGGGAGCCACGGCCCCCGGAGCCGGGGGCCGACATGCAGCCTCCCTGGGGAGGACTCCGTCTGGACATGGGGCCCAGGTTGGCGGGGACCCAACCGTCAATGGGCCAAGACAGCAGTCTGTCAAGGAATACCGGGCCGGACACAGGTACTGTCAGTACTAATGAAGTGCTTCATCAGTGAGGTCAGTTAGTTAAATGGACCACCTGAGGGAGAAACATCTTCTCACTTGCATCAGAGTTCAATGTAGGTGAAGGTGGGGACCAAGGGTTTGCTGTTATTTCACCACCTCTATATGCTTAGAGAGGCGGAAGTGAATATGGATACGAATGAGCTTGTTAAAACATAAACAAAGAGGGCGCTGTAAACAATATAAATCTTTAATACAGTGTCAATATATTCCTTACACAGGGGAGAGGACATTTTGGACACTGTGCAGGGTTTTTACTGTGTTAACTGTGTACAGACAGAGACATAACAGTCAGTTTGGTTAATTTGACATTATCTTTCTCTCTCTCTCTCTCTCTCTCTTCTCCATTCCAGCGGTCAACCTTCCACCATCCCAGAGTACTACATCCCCCCTGCCCCTCCACCACCCCCACGCACCATCCCCTCCGCCCAGACTGCCTTCGACTCCACCGCCGGCCCTCCCCCTTCCGCCGCGCGCCCCGCCCCTTCCTCTTCTCTCCCACCCGCCTCCTCTACTCTAGCCTGCCCCTACTCCCCCTGCCCCCCACCTCCGCCGGCCAACCACGTGCCCTCCCCCGCCCACCCACCGTCAAGCATCCCTCCGGCTGCGCCCCCTCCTCCACCCCCGGGCGCACCCCCCGGCCACCAGGCCCACCCCTCGCCGGCGCACACCGCCATCGGCCAGCCAGCTGTGGACGCCCCACCGGCGACCAGGAAGTCCACCATGCTGGGGATGATCCCGATGAGCGACGCCCGCTCCGACCTGCTGGCCGCCATACGTAGAGGTGAGAGAGAGAGAGAGAGAGAGACAGAGAGACAGAGAGACAGAGAGACAGAGATAATGTTGATTTGCATGCAGTTGGCACATGCACATATATGGTGAACACACATATGATTCACACCCACCCATACATACACTCACACACACACACACACACACACACACACACACACACACACACACACACACGGCCCTGGCCTTCGTTAACCTAATATGGCACAACACAGTGTCTGGCAAGGCCAAACACATGCTTGAGGTAAACTGAAGACCAGGGGAATGGGAATTTTAGATTGGCCACTAGAATAAATGGTGTGTATTTGAGGAATTGTTTGCATGGCCTCTGTGATGGACCGGTAACCTGTCTGGAGTGTCATCCTGCCTTCTGCCCAGTTTGGAGTTTCATCCTGCCTTCTGCCCATTGCATGCTGGGACAGACTCGACCCCCCCCCCCCCCCCCCCAGACCGTGAATCGGATGAAGCGAGTATAGAGAATGGATGGAAAGACTCATGACTTTATTGGCATGACTGTTGGACAGAAGTGTCTCCAAAAGCATAGCTAGCATAGAAGTCTATTCCATTGCCTACCAACACGGGGATCGCCAGTTCGAATTCCTGTGTTACTTCCGGCTTGGTCAGGCGTCCCTACAGACACAATTGGCCGTGTCTGCGGGTGGGAAGCCGGATGTGGGTATTGTCCTGGTCACTGCACTAGCGCCTCCTCTGTCTGGTCGGTCAGGGCGCCTGTTCAGGGGGGGGGGGACTGGGGGGGAATAGCGTGATCCTCCCACGCGCTACGTCCCCCTGGCGAAACTCCTCACTGTCAGGTGAAAAGAAGCAGCTGGCGACTCCACATGTATCGAAGGAGGCATGTGGTAGTCTGCAGCCCTCCCTGACTCGGCAGCGACTGGGATGGCTTGGAAGAGTGGGGTAAATGGCCGGATACAATTGGGGGGGGGGGGGGTGTCTCCAGAAAAAAAGACATTCTATCCTACTTCCACTGACTGACTGACTAATCTCTCTCTCCCCTCCTCCTCCCCTCTCCAGGTATCCAGCTGAGGAAGGTGCAGGAGCAGAGGGAGCAAGAGGCCAAGAGGGAGCCTGTGGGCAACGATGTGGCCACCATCTTGTCCCGCCGCATTGCCGTAGAGTACAGCGAGTCGGACGATGACTCAGAGCTCGATGAAAACGAGTGGTCCGACTAGGGTAGAAAGAAGGGGGGGTGGTGGGAAGTGGGTATTATAGTGGTCGAGCGGGAGCTGAGTGAGGGATATGCTGACTTTTGGGTGGAACTGGAGGGGTGGAGTTTGTTTTAATATTCATCATTAACATTTCAATTCAGTGAAAAGCATAATAGACGTGGCAAAGCAAACATATATACAAACATGCACATGCACACACACACACACACACACACACACACACACACACACACACGTCACAGTTCCCATATTGTGCCCCCCCCACCCCCACCCCCAATTAGGCACTTCAACAGCAACGTTTCGCCAGTTTCAGCTGACTTGGTACCCTGACAATGCTACTAATTCTAGAGCCACCCAGTTAAAGCCACCCATGGGGCGTGACGCAACAAACAACACACAACCACACATACACGCACAATCCGTTTTGACACCTCCTGCCCCCATCCACTTATTTTTAAGCAGCGATTCTGCTGTGGCAAACAAAACACGCCCGGTCCTCCCTCTCTGCGTGTTTTAATGACTAGCAGCAGACAGGCTCGCACGGCACAAACTGCAGACGGAGGGACCCCCGACGGGTACAGGGGACCATGTTTACAAAACACAAGGAATAGCACAAATTAAAAAGTAATTATAGTGCAATTTTAACGTATCTGCCAAATGTAAAGAAATGATTTATGAAAACAAGTCAGGGATAAAACACTGTTTAGAGGATAACTTCGCTCCGCCAATCTGCACAGATTTGCAAAACGAGCGCGCCTGTTAAGTCATATCCTGCATGGTGGCATATCGTTCTCACCATCTGAGGTCACGGAATAGGGTTAAGCGTGTAATGGAAGACCACCAGGACTACGATGATTTAGGGCAGGGATAGGCAGTATGGTCCGGAAAGGTCCGGTGTAGGTGCAGGTCTTTGTTCCAACCAAGCAGTTACACACCTGATTCTATTGGTCAACCACTAGTCTTTGCTAAGGACCTGGATTTGTAGACTCAGGTGTGTAACTCCTCGGTTGGAACAAAGACCTGCACCCACACTGGACCTTTCTGGACCATGTTGCCCATCCCTGATTTAGGGAACCGAAGCACAGCTAGCCTCGGTGTAATTAGGTGGTGGCGCTCATGTAGCTTCCACGCCGAAATGTCAAAATATGAGACGAGCTGGCCCACGCCGTCAGGTGGGCGTCCTTATTTCAGTCATTCATAACTTCAGACCTCACATTTCAGCCAGTGAGTGTGCGCTTATACGCTGAACCACAACAGGGTTGCGCTCACAAAACTCACCTTGATCCAGGGTCAAAGGTTACATTCACCCGATCACATGACCTTACCCATTCAAACACACAAACTTTGACACTGGAACATACTGTGTGTGCGCGTTTGCGTGTGTGTGTGTGTGTGTGTGTGTGTGTGTGTGTGTGTGTGTGTGTGTGTGTGTGTGTGTGTGTGTGGCGCGCGTGTGTGTGCGTGTGTGTGTGTGTGTTTTCTTTCCTGAGACTTTGTGAATGCAGGCCCAGGACTATAAATATACCTATGTTTAAGAGAAGTGCAACAGTAATCTATCTATTATCTATCTCTTTAAGTATAGTTTGGCTAATTAATCCTCGACATGAGCTGAATGGACTGTAGTGTTTTTTAAAACGTGATTTTACTTTTCAAAATGTGCTACAGTGAGTTGCTTACTTTGAGTTCACCTTGTTTTAGATCGGCATATTTTCTAGAACGGAGGCCAGGAGTGCGGCAGCAGACAGACAAATTAAAACCACGCTGCTTTCCCGATTACTCAGCGGCAAACGCTATTTCCCATTGCCCCCGCCTTCGCCGCACACAGGTGGAGGTCGGAGCCCAGGGTCGGTTGCATAACTGTGCTTTTGGCAATATGTGGCCGCCTCAGACCTTTTACCAGGGCTGAGTCATGAACACACAGATGTTTTGAGTCCAGGTTACGCCGCTGAAGGACACTCTGACCATCGAGTCCATCCCTCCTTTATTCTTGTCAGAGGAGTCTATTGACTACCAACCACTTGATTATCGCATAACAGCAGAATTTACCCTGGTTAACATGGCAAATGCTAAGTTTTTAATGATCGCTCTGCTCATTTTACTGGGCTGAGGCTTGTGACGCAGAAAAGCAGTTTTGGAGGCGTAGTGCAATACATCAGTTGCCCACCATTAAGAAGTATGTTGCCCCAGCACCCTGGCACACAGGTCTGCGTTGCAGCACCGTGCAGGCAGACATATAGCTGCTTGCTTATCTACACATCCCTGACGGATCTTGTGTAAATGTCAGACTTTGCTGAAGGGTTTTTGTCTCTTTTACATTGACTTGGTGACTTGAGAGCACTGATTTGATATTTGTTTTATGATGAGGGCATGGACATAGTACAAGTAGGTTTGCGGTATGGTATGTAATAATTTTGGAAAATCTATCCCCATTGCTAGAAAGAGTTATGTAAGGGTGTGTTATAGGTAGCATATTGCCGCCTCCTCTCTTGACAGTTTTGGCTCCACGTACTGTACTGCTGACATGGTGAGATGCCAGCTGGCATCAAAAAACACCTTCTGCCCCCATCCACTTACTGCCCCCCCCCCCCACTTACAGTTGGCGCTCACATGGTTGACCCTTAAAAGTGAGCCAGCGAAACAGTTAAGGTGTAGCTCAATGCTCACTTCTGGTACACATAATTTAAATTTGAGACAACCTTAAAGATAGAAATAGCACATTTGCTTTGAGCGAAACCGAGCAGATGGCAGAAGTTGTGTTTAATAAATACAGTGGCCTTATGAAGTACTCGCACCCCTTGGACTCTTTTTTTTTATGTTTTATGTTAAGATTTCACAGATTTAGTCATGTTTATCTACTACTTCAAAACAACGTTGTGTTCAAGTGGAAACAAATTTCCACAAATTGATGTACAATAAATCGGTTACAAGGACAAAACAGGAAGTAACTGACTCGAAACAGGAAGTAATCGACTCCATACGTGTCTGTGTTGAGTTGACTTTTAGTAGAGGCACCTCGGCAGCAGTTGGTATTTGAGACCGTTTTGAGTCCATAGTTGTTGCCCAGGCTCTTGGCCAATGGAAAAGCCTTTTACACAACACGCTTTTAGCAGACAAATTTAGAGACCCTAAAAACCTTGTTATACAATGTAACGTTTGTTGCTTGCAATTATGCAATTTTGCTGTTACATGGAGCCACTTAGTTGCAACTTAAATTGTACTCAATGCTCAATGACCATTCAAATTATTTTTATTTATTTTTTTGGAAAATAAATGAATAAATTTTATATGGTTATACTGTTAGCTAGCTAGCAGAACAGATCGAAAAACAATATGGCTAACGCAAACTACAGTATACTGCAATAGCAAATGTTTAACGCTGGCTTGCTATATGTGTTGCTATATGATGTTAGCTAACGTTTATTAAGTCAGGAGAGAAGCCGTTCGATATGACAGTGTTAAATAAAAAGCCGAACCATTTGCCTCGCTAACGTCGGTGTATAAATCCAGTGAGCAGAGCCTCTGTCTACCGCACATGAGCCACAGCTTGCAAGCTTTACAAATGAGTGGACGAGTTTTAACTGGCAAGCCGTTATCAAAGCATATACATATTCTTTTTTATCATCATAATTAATGGAACATGTGCTTGTTAATGAACATTTTTATCTGTATTCTGATTGGTTATTGTTCAACATTGGTTGCATGGAGTTGAACAGGCTCTCAACTGGTTGCAGGTAAATATAACTAAGTTGCAACCGGGAACAATTCAATTGCAAGCAACAAAAAATGGTTTGTGTAACATGGCCCGAGAGAGAGATAGCGTTTTAATTCTATTTGTTGTATATAAACGCTGCAGGGTAGTTAAGGGGAGCAGATCTCATTCTAGTGGTGCTCTGCATGAGGATTCAGTGCTGACTGGATAGAGAGAGTTGCTGGATAGTTGGAATATTTTCGGCCGATTCCACAGGTTATAGGATTTTAAGGAGTTCAAACTGCTCAAAGAAATTACAGGAAGATGTTATAGCGGGACAAGATTTATAATAAAACATACTGAAATGTGCACGTGTCAGAGACCTGGGACAAATTTTACCAGAATACCTTTCAGTTCTTAACTGAGTCTGTGGGTACGATTTTGGTCTTCGGAGCTCAGAAGGAGCTAGCCAGATTAAACCCAAAAAAATCTGGGAATTAAAATGATCTGGCTTCATTTGTTTAGATGGTTTTAATCATCTATCAAACTTTGATATATACATATCCCTTTAATCTGTCCTCCATCTTGGGATCCAACTTCTTTGTGGCCCTCCGGCTTTTTAGGACGTAATCGTCTCAAAATCTTAACACGCCAAGATTGAAATTCAGGCGTGACTGCGACACAAAGCTCACACTTTGCGTCTCGTCGGATGTGCAGGACAACACACTGCCCTGCCTCGCCCCCCAGACTGCAACTGCTTACGTACAATTGCTAACGCAGTAGTTTGAACAGAGAAATCAGAGACAACCAAGGCCGCCATAAAGATCAACCAGACCCTGAGTAACCATGGCTACTGGCTTGTATGAGTGCTCTCTGTGTGTTGAAAATATGAACGATGAAATAAATGTTGTATAGACTTTTGGTAAGGCAGTCTGTAAAGTACAATACCAAATGGTTTAGTATAACCTAGGCAATGAGTCAAAGTAATACTGTGTATGGCACACTAAAAACCAGTTGTAAGCAAGTATGCATGTAATTATAGACAATAAACAGTGAAAAAAAAACATTTTTCTCCCACCCTTTTTTCTATGCTGTTGTTTGAATTTGTATTACTCAACATGTTTTTCTGTTAATATCTGATAAGGAACAAGAAAATGTCACTGAGGGCATCCGGGTAGCGTAGCGGTCTATTCCGCTGCCTACTAACATGAGGATCTCCGGTTTGAATCCCTGTGTTACCTCCGGATCGGTCGGACGTCCCTACAGACACAATTGGCTGTGTCTGCAGGTGGGAAGCCGGATGTGGGTATGTGTCCTGGTCGCTGCACTAGCGCCTCCTCTGGTCGGTCGAACTGGGGGAATAGCGTGACGCTCCCACGCGCTACGTCCCCCTGGCGAAGCCCCTCACTCTCAGGTGAAAAGAAGCTGCTGGCGACTCAACATGTATCGCAGGAGGCATGTGGTAGTCTGCAGCCCTCCCCGGATCGGCAGAGGGGGTGGAGCAGCGACCGGGAGTGCTTGGAAGAGTGGGGTAATTGGTCGGATACAATTGGGGAGAAAAATAAAAAGAGAGAGAAAATGTCACTGAATGTCAGCATGTAAATGTTATTTATTCTAGGTCTGTTCTCTGCAGTTCAGCTTTTATTAGTCTGCATTCATTCCTTCATAGCTCCTACCACTGCCGGTGGATGGATACAACCAACTGCGCCATTACCTCCAAGAAATGGCCTCAATTTTGCACTGAACCCTGTCTATATATATATATATATATAAATTACATTATATATATAAATTATATATATATATATATATATATATATATATATATATATATATATATATATATATAAATTACATTATATATATATAAATTACATTATATATATAAATTATATATATATATATATATAGCAACCTGTCATCTGTTTATATATATATATATATTCTGGCAGAGAGACAAATTAGACTTTTCTGCATTGGGAAACCATCAAAAAAAAATTTTATGATCAGTGTCATTCATTTCACAGTTAGCCTACGCTCAAACCAGCGAGCAATACTCCTTTCCCCCCCGACTGTGTCACCACGGTTCGTTCCGCTCCCGGCCTTGGCACGAGCGGCCCTTTTTTAAATTTGGCGGAGGCGGCAGTAGAGGCTCTGGGATTGTTTGGAAGAGAAGATTCATTTTGTGACACAGATGGTGACACAGCAGACAGACCGAGAGAGAGAGAGAGAGAGAGAGAGAGAGAGAGAGAGAGAGAGAGAGAGAGAGGTTACTGGAAAACTCAGCGAGAAGAAGAAACGCTCAGAAATAAACCCACAGCCACATCTGAGCTGGTCCTCATGAATAACCCCCCTGTCTGTACTGTAAACCGCATTTTTTTACATTGAATGCCATTTATTTACAGACAGCTTTCAGCTCACTCTGAATCACAGCTTCTCAGCTGGACACTGGGGATATTTAAGAGACGAAACAAAATACAAGGTCAGGTGGACCCACTGAATATTACTGATAATTACCTCATTAATGATGAGTCTGGTAGCCTCCCGCTGGGACAGACCGCTGCTACACACTATAACACAGTGAAAACGCAGCAAATCAATCGAGTATTTTCATCTTTCTGTGGGGCTTATGTGAGAAGAGGAGGTGACAACCACCATCTTCGCTTTTATTCTGGTCATATCCATGAAGCCCAGCCTCTTGTTCTGGGTACGCAGTACCTGCTCGTGATGCATTATGGTAGTCGTTATTTTAGCCCCCATGTTAAATGTTATTTATTATAAGGCTATCTCTGGATCACAATCCTCTTTTTACACTGACATGCATGAACCGTATGGCCAAAAAGGCCTGTGAAAATAAGATATTGCTGAGATGTACTAAACTACTCCAGGTAGGTTGTTTCACCTCTTAATAGAGTCTCTTTTCTGGTTTTCTTCTGTTTTCAGGGACCTCTGCTAAGTAAAATAAGTACTCCTCAGCCATTGAAATAATAATAATAATAATAATTAATAATAATAACATTCCGTGGCCAAGGAACACATATTTACCTCACCCAGTGAAACAACCAGGAGTTTTTTTTATTGATATTCTGTAATTTATCTTTATGTAATTATTTATGCTTGACTACCCTAAAGCTTCTGGCATGGGATTTGTAATTAAATTCAATAATTAATGCACATGAAAAAAAATCTTTGTTTATCCAATCCCAAGGCTCATGACAGACACTGGTGAATCAAAAATGAAGCAGTTTTTCTTTTTAGATTTCTCAGTCAGGTGTAGACTATAAAGTACCGTTTGACAGTCTGACTGACCAAGGTGTTTCTTATTTGTCTAAGACTGAAAATGGCAAAAGGACTTTTGCCACTGACTCGGTCTGTCTGCAGGCATTGGGGCGGGTCCTCCCCAGTAAACCACTGGCTGCAGTAGTGTGTGAGGAGGGGCAGCGCCCCACCTCCCCTCCTGAGAGCTGTAAGGGGGCTGCGTCATGAGACAAGAAGACACAGATGGCGGAAATGTTCCTGACGAGGTGATTAAAGGTGTGTTGCCCGCGTTTATGACCAGGTGTGTTATGTAAATAGGCACCAACTGTCCTCCCTCAATCCTTGGGGGTGGGATGATAAACAAGACAATTTCCGTTTGAGAACTTTATTTGATTACACAGCTCCTATAGGGGCCACTAATATGACTTCAGGTCCTTGCAGGTGTTGCCGTTCACTCTGTTGGGAGTGCCGACGTCTTTACCCTGCTCCTTAGATTGCACAGCGGCTACTGACTCCCCTGTAATAACATCTAGGATAAAGGTTTCTCTGACAAGGTGACTAATGGTACATGCACCAGTTTATCACCATGAGTTATTCCCATTTTACATCTTTTTGATATTAGTGTTCCCACCAGTGACCACAAATACGGTTGAGATTTAGCAAAAAGGAGACGGGTTTCATGTGGACGTTTAAGATTGGCCTACAGTCAAGTGAAAATGTAATCCCATTATTACATACTATACCCGGGATTGTGTCTCGTGATTGGCTAAGCACTGGAGAAACGCCCATCTACAACAAACCAACACCAAAGATGGTAAATGGACTGCATTTATATAGTGCTTTTCTAGTCTACCGACCACTCAAAGCGCTTGAGTGTACACCTCACATTCACCCATTCACACACACATTCATACACCGATGGCGGAGGCTGCTATGCAAGGCACCAACCTGCCCATCAGGAGCAGTTAGGGGTTCAGCATCTTGCTCAAGAACACTTCGACACACTCTCTGGAGGAGCCGCGGATCAAACCAGCGACCTTCCAATTACTAGACGACCCGTTCTACCTCCTGAGCCATGCCGCCCCCCAAGATGTCAATGAGGACTTCTTTCACAACACAAGGCCAGTCAATGGTAATCAGTTTTATGACTGAAGCAAATAGTAAGTTTCCAAACAAAGAGATATGCTTTTTTTTTAACCATTGTGTTTGTCCAGAATTTTAATTTTCCTGCATTTTCCCCCAAATATTTAAGTGCAATATTTCAAACAAATTAGCAATAGAGAGACAGATGCTACAGTATTTCTGTGGGTTTATATATTTTTTCTATGCTAAGATGCCTTGTAGAAGGGAATGGAGAACATGGAGAGGTCAGGACATCCCTTCTGTACTAAAAAGGTTTGAGTATATGTTTTCTAGTGACGGTTGGGTGGTTTGAAAGAAACTGGATAAGGCCTATTTAGCTGCAGATGTTCTGGAGTACTCCGAAGAAGCCGACACACTAGAAAATAAGAAATTTGAACTGGAAAACTGTTTTATGATTAGTTTAATTTGACGTTGATCAAAAAGAAAACAAGACAAACATATGTTGATGAAAGGCACACAAATATACTGGCTTGCATACTACAAAAGGGCCATAATCTAAGGTATATTACGGTATACCTCATATTAGGTATTAAGGTATAACTAAAGCAGTCATCTGGAGACTCCAGATGGCTGTGTTGGAGATCCGCTTGTATATGTCCACACTAATAATAATGTAAATGTTTACATGTTGGTGCTATATCGTCAAATTTGAACCAGCAATAGCTAAAACGTATGGCAATAGATCCATCGAGTCGTGAGCTCAAGACACAACACCACAGGCAATTATCCACTAATAGCTAATGTCTTCTTTTAGGCAAGGATAAAATGCTATTTACGCTGTGATTCGAGCTTCAGCAACTCAATTTCAGTATATCTGACATAGTACAGGGAGAAAACTGCAAAGGTCTCCCTCTCTGATATCCAGAAGTGTTACTCAGGCCTGTTAGTTTGGGTACGTCATATTCAGCCTTGGTGCAGAAGTGTCTTGAGTGGCTTGGCATTCATGTGCAGTGCTATGCTGTATTGTTACTCACCACTAGTGAATACGCCTGAGTGTGTGAGAGAGTTGGTTAAACTGCAGATCCTGGAGGTGCTTTGTGTCTGAAAAGACATAAAAAGGTTTGGTTTTCCCCATAAGAACAATAAATGTCTACACATAATATCAAAAGTAATAATAATAATAATAAAATGTTCACTATTAACTGCCTATATATTTTGATTCTTCTGATACTTAATGGACTACTGATTTATTAATGCAAAATATATAATGATAAATGAATATTTAGTTATTAAATATGTTTTAAATCATGTACACACTGTAGAGCAAGACTGAAAATGTACCAGGGCTTTAGAATAAGCTATTTTATTCAACATCGCCTCCCCGTGGAGGAGGCCGCCATGTTCTCCGGGCCATGTTCCGATCACGTGACCAGAAGTGACGCGACAGAAGAAGATCGGCTTCGTTCTCATTGGCTAACGCTGCTGCCGTCGACGGAAGTCTCCCGTCTGCTCGGCGCATCGAGTCCAACCAATAACGGAGGATCGTCCACGTGTTATGGCGGAAGACGCAACGGGGGGGGGGGAATACATGAAGGAAGAAAACATCGACATCAACAACGGCAGAAAACGAGGGTGAATATTCTCTCTTTTCAACACGGAAAGCTCCGGAAATCGGCAACAGCTTTCCGAGTGACGTCGAAGTTGCTTTTTGTGTGTTGGACGGTTAAACGAACCGAATCAAACACCTTTGTTCCCCTTTTCTGGCGAGGCCGGTTGCCTTTTGCGGGGTAGACGCTGTAAGTGGGCGTTAGCTGTCGTTCACTAGATGAGTTGCAAGACACTTTGAAGACTTTCCTCCGGTAGTGTTGCTATTTAAACTACTAATAAGACACGTCAGCCCCTAGCTAACGGGTCTGACCCTTTAGCCGAGCGGTTAGTGGCGTCGCCTTGTGGTGCAGTACACTTCGTATCGAATCCCGCACCGGGCAAGAAAACAACCGGTTACACTATGGATGACTTTAACTTTCCCCCAATTTACTCTCCAGTAAAGCGTCTTTGCCCTCCCTCAGGTGCGGGTTTTGTGTAGCTGTTTCCGCCTCTGCTGCTGGCCCTTCGGCTACGATTAGCCATTAGCTTTTAATATGGAGAATCTGCTATTACTCCGTCAACCAACAAAGATACGTGATGTGTGTGGATTTATTTTAAACCCTGTTTTAAGCGCACTTCATATCCGAATAAACACCCGCTGTTTCTCCGGCTGACGTGGTCTTGAATCACCTCCCGTTTGCATGGAGGAAGTAATATTAACATGCTTTAATTTATTAATTAGAATTTGAAATCGTTCTGAAGACGTGTGTGTGTGTGTGTGTGTCTCACAGACAACAGACGTGAGAATATCACCACCTTCTGTGCTCTTTTTCGCCTTCTCGCCCACACACACACACATGCGGAGGTGATCCGCATTACCCTGCAGCAGATGGTGGAGAGAACCCTCTGACTCCCAGAAGGGGGGGGAGGTAAGACAAGAGCTTAAAAGAAAATAACATTTAGAGATTGAGAGGGAAACCTGAGGGGGGGGGTAGATATAGTGGGGATAGAGAAAGCAACGTGAAAATCAGTTGGAAAGGGGCACGGTGGAGGGATGCATGTCAGACATGGAGAGAGGGGGGGTTAGAAGCACGGGTGAAAGAACACAAGTTTGAGAGAAATGATTGAAAGAGAGAATATGGTGCATGGAGACAGTTTGCTGGATCAATGCTCGTTTATGAGAACCAGATAAGAGAGACTCCCAAATACGGAAACGGCTGCAAAGGGCCCGGTGAGGGAGAAGTGTGTGTGCGTGCGTGTGCGGAGGTGATGCATATGCGTGGGCGCTGCGTCTTTTCCCTATTCCTTTCCCTGCCATAGCTCAGCCCGCCCACCTGCAGTTCTCGCTTCCTACCATATGATGGCGCTCTTGTCCGCCACGCGGAGACTGCATAGAGGTGAGTCAAGGAATCTGACGTCATGCCACGCTCACCTCACACAATCACGACTCCTCGCTCACGTCGCGTCTCACGCGCACCTCCCTCTCGCACGCGCTCATGTGGTGTGCTGAGTGTGTGTCTGACATGCAGTCTGCAGTCTGCACGCAAGAGCGTTTACTCTTAAAACACAAACATACGTCTCTCTCACACATGCACACGGTTTCTGGAACAAAAGTGTCCAGTTGCATGGACATAGTCTCTGTCTTCAGCTCTCGTGTCCACACACACACAGACACACACACACACACACTAGTAGTTCTATGCTTTTGAGGACCTTCATTGACTACATTCCTTGTCTAGCGCTTAACCCCACACACACTACCTGCCTAACCTTAACCTACACTTAACCTACATTTAACCTTACCTCTAACTTAAACCCTGAAAGCAAGTCCAAACCCTAAAGCCAACCGCTGGTGAGGTGAGCAGTGGCCCAAAATGTCCTCGCTTTGCAAAAAAATGTCCTCTCAAACTGGTCCTGACACACAGCTGGACAAGAACACACACACACACACACACACACACACAGACGTATATGCTTATGCTTATCTGCGACCTGCGTCACAGACGGCGGGGAAGTCTGCCTGCATCACGAAAGAGCTGCCACTTCACTTTCTGAGACGATGCTTTGGTGGGCGGATGTCCCACAGATGTGTGTGTGTGTGGGGGGGGGGTATTGTGGGTACTCTCAGTCAACCCCCTCAAACCAGAGTTGTTCCTGGGGTGAAGAAACTGAACATATAGACTGGTTTAAAAGCAAAAGAACAGGATATGTAGGTGTTTGTATGCATACTAGTGTGTGTGTGTGTGAGAGAGGGAGAGGGAGAGGGAGAGAGAGGGAGAGAGAAAGAGAGAGGTTGCATGAGTGAGTCTGCTAGATCGTGACAAGGTCCCTGTGGAGGAAAACCTCAGCATATGACACACATACACTCGCACACAAACACACACTGCCTCTGTCTTTCCTTCCTCATGTTCAGCCACCCACTAACCATCCATCCCCCTCGCTCTCTCTTCCCTCTGCTCTTCCTAACGCCTCCTCTTCCTCCTCTCTTCAGGCTACCTCCGTGTTCCTCTACGTGAACGCCATATAGATGCTCCTCACTGCTCCTGTCCTGTGCGTGTGTGTCGCATCGTCGCCCACCTCACAGTTATCCCCTTTGACGGAAGACTCCCCCCTCTCTCTCTCTCTCTTGCTCTCTCTCTCTGACTATGTCTCTCTCACTTTGTCTCTCTCACTCTCTCTCTCGCTCTCTCTTTGTCTCTTGCTCGCTCTCTCACTCTCTCACTCTCTCTCCCACTGTCTCTCTCTCTTGCTCTCTCTCACTCTCTCTCTCCTCCCTTACCCAGTCTACCTTGTCTTTCTCACTCTCCTCTCTCTCTTTCCTTTATCCATCTCAACTCCTGTATCTCTTTCCCTCTCCCATGTCTTTGTGTGTGTGTGTGTGTGTGTGTGTGTGTGTGTGTGTGTGTGTGTGTGTGTGTGTGTGTGTGTGTGTGTGTGTGTCTCTCTCTCTCTCTCTCTCTCTCTCTCTCTCTCGTGTCTTTGTCTCTCTCCCTCTCCTCGCTCCTTGTGTTATGCAAGCAGGAAGCACTTTAATAATTCAGAAGGAGCCCTTTTTAACTCAGGCTCCTTCACACTACAGTGACCTGGGACACACGCGCGCGCGCACACACGCACGCACACACGTCCTGCTTTGTTGTGTCAATAATGTGTAAATCCCTTCAAGCAGGAAGAGCCACAAAACAACAACTTCTCCCTTTCACTTTTCTCCGTTTATTTGGCAAATTATTCTCCATTTTTCCCCCCCACACTCTTTAACTTTTTTTTCTCCGTCGCTCTTCTCGTTTATTTACAATAGTAAAAATAAATCTTTCTCTTCAAGGTTTTACATTCGACATTTACAAGTGCAATGTGTAACGTCCATCTTATAAAGTGCATTTGTACTTGTTATCGTTCACCGACTGCTTCACAACGTAAACTTTGGAACGCAGAGAAAGAAAACAAACAACAAAACCAAACTCAACACAACGACATGATTCGAGAACGCCTAACCAGGCCTCTGACGTCACAGTGTCGTCAACCAATAGGCTCCCCAAATGATGCTCGTGCACTTACGTCACTTCCTCGTCCACAGGCCGACGACACGGGTGCGTAACGCGACGTTCTGTGAAGGCCATAATTGGTCCAATAGAAAATTAGCTCTGTCATGGTTTTAACGGACAATCTGCGCTCGCCCGGGAAGCTGCCAAGCCGGACTTACAGCGCGTAGCAGGGCACAGTGCTGCACGGGGATCGACCCTACGGGCTCAGCCGTAAAGGGGGAGAAAAAAAACCACGTTTCCTGTGGCATGGTGCCGTAGCCACGGTGGGACTGGTACCACGTGGTTATGGACATAAAGTACATCTCCAAACACCACGTGTAAGATTTGTTTCTAACTCACGGATCGGCAGGAGGGAGGTGTGTGTGCGCGCGAGTGTGTGGGTGCGTGCACGTGTGTGTGTGCTTGCGTGTGTGTGTGTGTGTGGTGGTGGGGGGGGGTAATTTATCTCGGTTAATTAGGCTTTTGCCCCAAAACCTGCTCTCATACCCTCTTAGATAAGCGCCCGTGCTTTGCGGGGGGGGGGGGTTGGAGCGAATGGTGAAGGGGGGGAAAGGAAATTAAAAATAGGCGGGGAGAAATGCGTGCTCGTGCCGCGCATCTGCAATGAGACAGAGGGCGAGACGAACGACTTTCCGAGAGGAGAGGGGGGAGAGGAGAGGAGACAGGAGAGGAGAGGGGAGACAGGAGAGGAGAGACGGGAGAGGAGAGAGGGGAGACGGGAGAGGAGACGGGAGAGGAGAGCGGGGAGACGGGAGAGGGGAGACAGGAGAGGAGAGACGGGAGAGGAGAGGGGAGACGGGAGAGGAGAGGGGAGACAGGGGAGACGGGAGAGGGGAGGAGAGAGACGCGTCAGAGCTTCACTCTGGCAGGGGCGAAGTGAGGCTTTTTCTTCAAACGCACGGGGGATGGCATTTTTACTGCTTCTCTCCCCCTCTCTCTCTCTCCGTTTCCTCTCTTTCTTTTTTTACTCATATCAGTTCTGCTTTCAGGGTAACTATTTTTAGAAGAGGCCTGACCGACTGGCTCGCAGCAAGACAGAGAGAGAGGGGGAGAGAGGGGGGGGAGGGAGGCAGGACAGAAAAAGAGCTGGTGTGCAGATGAATATAGAAACGTTGGACGGGAAGAGGGAGAGCGTGGAGGACGGAGGCCGGGGGAACGGGGGAGAGGCTGTAGGGGAGATGGGGTTTGCGTGAGTCACAGTGGGGAGGAAAGGTGAGAAGAATCGATAAAAGGGGGAAAGCCGAGGGGGGAGACGGGGGGCGGGGGTGTTGCTAAAATGATGAGTGTGTGTGTGTGTGTGTGTGTGTAGGTGGGGGGGGTGTCTTTGAAAGGACCTGCTTCTCACAGAGTGACGTCATCCAAACAAAAACAACCAAAAACCTGAAGCTATGCTATAGCTCCTCTCTTCCTCCTCCTCCTCCTCCTCTCCCCCCCCCCACCCAGCCTCAGGGGCGTGTTTATGTTATACACGGCACAGAGCTCTGGCGCTCTGTAATGAACCGTCGAGACCAAACAGATGGAAAACCGAAGTTACAGCGGTGGAAAAAAACTCATTCAAACAAAGTTTAGAGTCAGTAATTGATTGTTCCCCGTCTCGTCCTCCCACCCATCCTCCCTCTCTTCCTCCCCCCTGGGGTCGAGAGAACAGTTGCCTCCTCCCCGCTCTGGTCATGTCTCAGGCCTTTGCTGCTTGTGGCTCCTGAGCAGGGCGCATGCTGCCAGGGCATGCTCCGTGTCCCGGTCTCTCGCGCCGGCGGCCTCGGCTCTCGGGATGGAAACCACTTCCGGTTCAACGCGTGTGTACACAAACCCAACGTAAGACACTAGCAAGTCCAACAAAAAGACAAGATATGGCACTTTTTCAGCGTATCCCACATACGACTCTTTTTTTTTCTTCCGAGAAACCTTTGACATTTGTATATAGGAAGAATACAGAAGAAGAAGGAACACACACGCGCGCACACACGCACACGCACGTATGCAACGTACATACATGTTGTGCACGCACGCACGTACGCACACTCACAGCAGCGACCATGTCATGTAGCTCATGCCCTGATGAAAATTACAAAAATATACATTTCTATACAGCATTGCATAAGAAAAATAACACACGCGCGCGCACGCGCACGCACACATACACACTTGTCCAGTATTTCTGTTTTTCAAATGAGCTCCAGTCCTGTATGTATAGTGGCCCCCAAACCCCTCGGTGTGTGTTCGTGTTTACAGTGAGCGTGACTCGGAGTTATGGTTCATTACAATTGGCTATGATCCCGGGGAAAGAGCACGCGCGCGCGCACGAGCACAGTGAGCGGTCGCTCCTATCCTGCCCCAGGAGTGGCTGACTGAGTGGTGTTATATTCACAGATGAGTGTTGGTGGTTGTTCGAACAACCACCAGATGGAGACGCTAGAGGGGACCGTCAGGGACGCTGGTTGAAGTGCGCAGCGTTTGGGATATTGGTCTTGTCCCCCTGATATCTGCTCCTCTATCCGAGACCGGTACTGCATTTTGGGAGTTTGTTTGGGAGGTTTTTTTTCTCCTCCATTGTATTCGGCCAATTACCCCACTCTTCCGAGCCGCCCCGGTCGCTGCTCCGCCCCCTCTGCCGACCCGGGGAGGGCTGCAGACTACCACACGCCTCCTCCCATACATGTGGAGTCGCCAGCCGCTTCTTTTCACCTGACGGTGAGGAGTTTCGCCAGGGGAACGTAGCGCGTGGGAGGACCACGCTATTCCGCCCCCCCCCATGAGGCTCCCCGACCGACCAGAGGAGGCGCTAGTGCAGCGACCAGGACACATACCCACATCCGGCTTCCCACCCGCAGACACGGCCAATTGTGTCTGTAGGGACGCCCGACCAAGCCGAAGGCAACACGGGGATTCGAACCGGCGATCCCCGTGTTGGTAGGCAACAGAGTAGACCGCCACGCCACCCGGACGCCCTTGCTAAACAATTCTGAAACAATTTGAATGCGGTTGTCACTGGGGAGCCCTTTGGTCGGGACGGTTTTCCACGTGACTCCCGGATGTTTTGTTAGACTGGTAAGTAGTGTGGGTTTGCTGCATCATGACAACACAGATGTGTTGCAGTACTGGCTTCCATCCGCTGGTCTGCCGCGGTCTACACTCTCCGGCCTTCATCCTACTCCCCTGTAAGGCATATTTTCCCATGAAAGCCACAAAAAACACCTGCTAGCCAAACTCCAGCACATTAGCGTTAGCCAGGGTAGTGGCCTGTAGAGTCCCATGAATTACACACATTAACCATCCAGCCAAACAGGCTGGGTTTGTGTTGGGGTTTTTTGTGTTTTTTTGAGAAAAAAAAATTTGCAAAATTTTGACAATGCAATCAGAAGTGGATCTTTCTCTGAAATTGCAGCAGGCGCCACATTCCTCTTGGAATACCAATAATCAGATTATTCCTCATCGGCCTTCGGGGTCCCGTCTAGCGTCTCCGCACACTGGCGACCTCGCAAGTCTCGCACGGCGTGCACACAGGGGAGCTGTGCGCCGATGGGACCCGCGTCAAACTCCCACCGGAAATGGAGCCGATCACCTCTCGGGGATCGATTAGTCCTGTCTGGCATCGCCGGTAAACCCGGTCGGGTTGCTCCAGGCTTTGCTGCAGCTTGCCGAGCACGCCGGAAGTACCGCCCCCCCCCATGGCTACTCACGAGACCGAGGCAAGTGCATGGATTCGACATAAAAACGTGATGCGGGTCTTTCGCACCGTTACGCAACGACACGGCGGCGGGGAGGAGGGGAGGAGGAGAGGGAGGTGAGTGGACTTTTCATCCGGGTTTCTGGGGGGCTATTTGAAAACGGGGGCACCAACATGGGTTCAGGGATAAGAACAAAATCCCTCATGTAGGCGCAGTTACTTTATCCTCGGTGTAACGAGCCTACCGGATATGGAAAGGGGGAGGGCAGGAAAGTCGGAACCTTTCTGAAGAACAGCAGAATGGGTTTCCTCTAACGAAGGTAACGAGGGGCCCTGTAGTCCTCGTGTTGGAAAACGAAGTGTTCTAGCCTGGTTTTCACCATTAAGCACTAACGCTGATGCCTTGGCCACGTGTTCCTCCGCTGTGTTTGGGCCTGTTTGGGCTTTGGTGGGTTTATATTTCTGTTTGAAACGAGTCAGAACCTACACCACCCACGCGCTCTCTCGCTCCCCCCCTTCTCTCTCCATTGTGGCTTTTTTTCTTCTTCTGTTTTTTGTTTTTTTTTTAATCGACCTATACACAGCAAAACACATTGTTGGACATTATTGCGAAGGAGAATTAGTTTCAGTATGTGTAAAAAAAAACAACAATCAAAAGAAAACATAAAATATTTTGCATTTTCAAAAAAAAAAACAAAAAAAACCAGGCAACAGGAAGTAGCGCCGCTGCGGTCTGGTAACACCGCCTGCAGAATCAAGCGAACCCCCCCTGTTGGGGAGGAAATAATAGAAACACGTTTCCTCTCCGGGCTCTACTTCACAAGCTGCGGAACGAATAACCGGAAGTCATCATTAACCCGCTTCTCCTTTGCGCCATTTTCTGAATCGATGTTTGGTTTCGGTGTGTGCGCGCGTGTTTGTGCGCGCGCGCATGTGCATGTGTGTGTGTATTTGGTACGAAGCGTTACATTTTGGAGCGGGTTTAAGCGCGTGGCCAGCGGCTCCACCAGCGAGATTTGCAGTTTGAACGTCAAGCCCACACAATGAGTTGTTTTCCCAAAGCACCGCCCGCCCGCCCGCGCATCCCTGTGAATATACTGTCAACGATAGCAAACAGATTAGCTTGGGGAAAGTCAGTAAATGGACTTAATTGTGTCAGGTTTCCTCATTATTATTTTTTTTTTGAAGTAAGCTCGTTAGGATGCACAGTGTGTGCAGCGAAGGCGGGTCGGAACCTTTGCCACCGTCACGTTTTCAAGATGGCGCAGAGGACCTGCAGGTAACCCAGAATGGGGACGTGGGAGCTACGTGTGGGGATGAATCCCCTCCCCCCCGTCCCTCGCTCGTTCTCATAGTAGCTTCTGTCCCCCCCCCCCCCCGGGGGCCGCTTCTCGCAGGCGTTATAGCTGAGGCCGCGCAACTACAAGCTGGATTCAACTCACAAGCTGCCCTTTTCCCCGTGACACAGCGCCACCCTGATGGAGCGTGCATGCGGACGTGACCCCCGGGGGGGGAGGGGGGCAGCAGAGCGGCGGCATCGCCTGGCGTTTCCATTTCACGCCGCGTCACCCCGCCTCTCATTAACCCGCTGCGCCTTCAGAGGGCCCCCTGAAGGCTGAGCCGCGCTGCTTTTCTAGGCGGAGGGGGGGAGGGGGGACGGGGGGGGAGAACATGCAGCTATTCCTCGCAGGCTGTGAGCAGGGTGGAGAGGACTTGCAGGTGTAGGTTACCAGCTGCAGGGATTTAAAGGACTAGCTACACGACCCCCGGCGCGTGTCTCTCTGTGCGCATCTTTGTCACGTCGCGCGCGTCTTGCAGGACGTCGTCGGGTTTGTGTAAAAACCGACTTGCAGCGTGTGACGCGTTATAACGTCTCTGAATCACCCGCGCTGCAGCTCCCCTGCACGCCGGATGACGGGTGACGTAGTGGATACGGCTCTAGCTTAGCCCGAACTAGCGGCTGATCAGTCTAGCAAGGCAGTCGGACCCACGTCTCGTTTCGTACGGGGGGGGGGCATGCAGACACAGACTATAACGAGATCTCCTTTGTCTCTGCTTAAAAAAACAAAAACAAAGACCAGCTGCCGTCACCTTTCCCGTCTCGAAGAGATTGTATAACCACTGCTTGAGAGGCGGGGGTGGGGGGGGTGGAGGTGAGGATGCGCTTGCTCTAAACTCCAGGGCCGCCCGCCGTATATTCGCCGCTTCATACATAATTCCTGATATTAAGGTGGAGAAAATGCCACGAGGGCAAGAAAAAAAAAACAAAAACGGGGACACCCTCGCGGACAGGACGCTGACATTAGATTGCTTTAGCTGACCTTCAACCCTGCTTTATATGCTGCGCGCGCGTGCGCGCGTGCGCGGAGATGAAATAACTATGCAGAGCAGCATAGCCTCCTTTTCAGAGCCCCGCCCCCGCCCCTCCCTCTCCCCCTCTGCGCGCGCAAGGGGCGTGCGCTCGCCGGCTGGCCGCGCGCTGCAGTGGCGGGCGCTGTCCGCGGTGCTGAATGCGGCTTCCTGCCACGCTCCACAGCGCGCGGCTGGCAGAGCGGCGCGTTTCTCTCCAGCAGGGAGCAGATTTGATTTGATCACACCGGGCGCGAACACGGCCGTCCCTCCTCCAGGCTTCGCAGCCTGTCAGGGTTATCCGTCTGCTTCCGTCGCCTGCGACAAGGGGCAGTAGCAACCCGCGTAAGCTGTGACTCGGATTTTTTTTTTCTTCCCCTTTTGTGTGTGTGTGTGTGTCTGTGTGTGTGTGTGTGTTGTCTTGGCGTAAAGTGGTGGATATGCTGCTGAGAGAGTTCCCCCCCTCCCCCCTTTGTCATGATTTTCCTTTCTTTTTTTAGGCATAGTAGCAACTGGAATCCAGTGTTGTGTTGGAATAGGTAGGTGTTGGGAAAACTCATTATGGGCTCGGAAGACAAACAACGTTAATGACCATGGATACAGTTTAGTTTAGTTCTCAGCACACACACACACACACACACACACACACACACACACAGCTCATATCTGTTACACTGTGTCTCCAAACTCAGTAATTGATTCATCTGCATTAGATCAATGGAACACTGGTGATACTGTTTACACGGGGTTCTTGTTTTGTTTTTGTTGTTTCTCTCTCCCCCCCTCCCCCCCTCCCCCTCCCCCGGGAGGACATCGTGGAGATACCTCATCGAATATTCAAGATCGTCGTTCACCGTGTATATTTAGCTCGTTGCATTTTTAGCCCATAAACGACTTAATCACATTAGTGAGAATAAATTGAATATCTTAGGACGGTTTAACACCATCTGATTGCATAACCATGCCTTGTTTCCCCAAGCCCCAGTCCAGTGACGTTTCCGGGGGGGCGGGGTCTATCTCTTGCATCCCGCTGTCAATCTCTGCTACGCTTGAGGAGGGCGCCAAAAGGAGGTCAGCTGGAGGTGTCACCTGACACCTCCGCCCCCTTCCCCCCACCCTCTTTGCACCTCCCCCACAACTCCCTGCCCCCGTGTCCGCCCCCTAAAGCCATGTGGTTACCTGACTATCAGGTATTTGCAGCTCGTTTCACGCCGCCTCGCTCGCCGTTTCGGCTTTCTCGAAGCCGCCAGTTAAGTCCCGTCTACAAGCTCGGCTCTACCTTTCATTTCCTCCACCTCCCTCCTCCCCTTAGACTGCCATTCCGCTTGCACTGTGGCCGGACCTGGCCCCGGCCATCAGCCCCGCTAGCCAACCCCGATGAAGAGAAGGAGAGGTATCACCCTTTGTTTTTTCCCATTCCTGCACAATGGCTACGGCACCTCCCCTTCCCTTGCTACGCTTTTTTCCCCTTCGTACGCCTTCGTTGTCCTCTCCTTCCTTCTTCAAATCCCCCAAACCCAGCGTCAGGCATCGTCGCCATGACTGAGAGCCCGTGACCCTCCCCTCTGTCCCCGCTACACGTCGCTGGAGGTTCTGGGTCTGAGGGAGAGGTTCGAGGGGACACACCCACAGCAGGCCATCCACAGCGACTTCTGGATGTCTGGGTTGCGGAAGGCATAGATGATGGGGTTGATGACGGAGCAGCAGGTCGCCGGGAGCACCGTGGCGTAGGTGTAGATCACAGGGTAGGTGGAGTCGGCCACAATGGAGTACATGGCAAACGGAAGCCAGCAGACCCCGAAGGCGCACAAGATGGCCGACAGAGTGGAGACCCCCTTGGTGGTGGAGATGGCAATGAACTGGTGCTGCACGGCAATCTGTTGTGCGTGGCGGAAGGCGATCTTGCAGATCTGCAGGTAGAGCTGCATCATGAGGGCAAAGACCAGCAGGAAGGTGACGGCAAGGGCCACGGCATTGTTCTTGGTGACGGGACGGCAGATACTGCACGTCGACTCATCCCCCAGGCAGTTCCAGCCAAGTGCTGGCAGCAGGCCGAGTGCCAGGCACGTCACCCAGATGAGGGCCACCATCACATAGGTGAAGGTGACTGTCCGTTCAGTGTGGTAGGTGAGGGCGTTGTACAGCGACAGGTAGCGGTCCACCGTGATGGCAAGGATGTTGAGGACCGAGGCGGAGAAGGCCGAGATGAGCAGCCCCACCGACAGCAGAGTGACGAACTCCACCGAGCTGTCGACAAGGTAGGTGAAGACGAAGTTCAGGATGAGGCCGAGGCCTGCCAGGAGGTCGGCCACCGCCAGCGAGCCGATCAGGATGAACATGGGGGCGCGGAGCGTCGGCGTGTAGAACAGCACAGCGATCACCAGCGCGTTTTCGCAAGAGATGAGGGTCCCGGTGACGCACAGCGCGATGTCCCAGGGGCTGACCTCCTGGACGGCGATGGCAGTGGTCGCCGGCTGGAGGTCAGGGGTCAGGGTTCGCACGACGGGGTCAGAGGAGGAGTTGGAGGGGTCCTCGGGGAGGCTCCAGGAGGTGGAGGCGTAGAAGGGGTCCAGGGGGGAGGAGGAGTTGAGGCCACTGCCGCCCCCGCTACTCATGGCTGCTGCTGCGGCCAAGGAGAGAATCATAGCTGGAGGAAGGAGAGAGAGAGAGAGAGAGAGAGAGAGAGAGAGAGAGAGAGAGAGAGAGAGAGAGAGAGGGGGAGAGGGAGAGTTGAGGGCAAAGAGCGACAGAGGAGGATGGGAAACGCAGGAAGGAAGGGGTTAAGGATGGAGTGCAGGAAAAGAAAGGAGCAGGAAGGGGAGGAGGAGGGGGCGAGGAGTGGTGGGGTGAGACGGCAGAGGAGAGCAGTAAACACGTAGCAGAGGAAGGGGAGGAAAGTTGGGAGAAAGGCGGGAAGAGAGGAAGAAGAGGAGATGGGCAGTTAGGGAGGTTGGAAGAAGATTAAAAAAAATTTTGGAGAGACAGAGTAAGCGAAGGAGGGAAGGGAAAGAAGGAGGGAAGGAGAAGTGTGGGGGAGGTAGGAAACACGTTGGGGAGGGGGCAGAGTCGGGATGGAGGGAGGTGTGGTTGATAACGAGGAAGAGGAGGGGGGAGGTGGGATGTTGTGGGCCAGAAGGAAGGAGTGAATGGGGAAGTTAGGAGAGATGAGGAAAGGAGAGTGTGAGAGCTCCGAGAGGTGTGACGAGAGGCCAAACTGAGGAGTGAAGTGAGGAACAAAAGAGAACAATGGAAAACATACAAATAGAAAAGGAATCAAGAAGATGGAGGATGGGAAAGGAGACGGAGAAAGGTGCGAGAGGAGAAAAGGAGAAGAAAGAGTTGGAAAAAAACTGAATTGATGCAGGGGGGGGCGAGAATGTAAAGGGTAGACTAGAGGAAGTGGAGATGAGAGCGCGTAACGTTTGAGAGGGTGGGATGGGGGAAGACGGGGGTAGAGAAGAGGAGGATAAGGAAGGGGAAATGAGAAATGAGAGGAGGGAAAGAGATGGGGGAGGAGGGAGCCAAGGAGAGGAAGTCGTGATCAGCTCTCCTCTGTGATAGAGGCAGACATGCATTGCAGTAAAGTTATCGACAGAAGAGAAATGTTTTGACACCTCATTCACTCATCCATTCATCCACTCATTCATCCATCCATCCACTCATCCATCCATCCGTTCATCCACTCATCCATTCATTCATCCATTCGTCCATTCATTCATCCATCCATTCACTCACCCATTCATCCATCCATTCACTCATCCATCCATTCATTCACTCATCCATCCATCCATTCACTCATCCATTCACTCAGCCGTCCGCGCGTCCACCTTTTCTCGCACTGATTCAGTAAAACAGTGATGCACCTGACACGAGTAACACGTCACCAGCTCCCACGCGCCACGCCGACAGGTTATTAGCAGCGACCCAATAACAGGTATGGACACGCGCTCTCTCCCTCTCTCTCGCTCTCTCTCTCTCTCACCCACTCTCTCTCTGTCTTACAGTCTCTCTCTCTCTCTGTCTCTCCCCCCTCTCTGTGAATGGGTCGCACTATCTGTCTCTCTCACTCACTCCCTTTCGATCTCTCTCTGTCTTACAGTCTCTCTCTCTGTCTCTCTCGCTCTCTCCCCCATCTCTCTCTCACTCTCTCTTACAGTCTCTCTCTGTGTCTCTGTCTCTGTCTCTCTCCCCCATCTCTCTCATTCTCTGTCTTACAGTCTCTCTGTCTCTCGCTCTCTGTCTCCCTCCCTCCCTCCCTGTGTGTCTCTCACTATCTGTCTCTATGTGTCTCTCTCACTTTCACTCTCCTTCTCTCTCCCTCACGCGCAAACACACACACACACACACACAAGGTGTTTCAAAAGACACACACACACACACGGACAACATCCCATAATAACAAGGCTTAGCGGAGTCTATTGTTTCAGAAGCGGTGCAACGTAACCCGAGCAAAATAAAGTACCGACACCGAACCGGGTTTTTTTTCCTCCCAGAGCAAAAAGCCTCTACATCCCCTCATTCGTCGGGACGGCTGCTCCTCCTTTGTCCCAGAGACGCCCGCCGTAACGTCGCCGTTTCTTGCCATTCCCGAAGTGTCCAAACCACCACCACCACCCAAAGAAGCAGATAAATAAATAAATAACGATCATCTATTTTTAGACCCATCGCTAAAAATGGTGCATGACGTCCTGGGTACGGTGGCGGCTGTCCTGCTCGCTGGTGGCGTGCGTGCGTGTGCGCGCCCGCCCGCCAGCCAGCCAGTCAAGCGCATTCGGAACCGCTTTGGTTCCGGTCCGAAGTCTCAACCAGACGCAGACAGAAATTGCGGGGCTAATTTTAGCTCAGCCAGGCTGCGCAGCTCCATTCACAAAATACTAAGACCCCCCCCCCACCCCACCCACCCACCTTCCTCCAACCCCCGCCCCCCAATTTATCATCTCTCTCTCTCTCTCTCTCTCTCTCTCTCTCTTTAACACGCACTTGCGCGTGCACACACACACACACACACACACACACACACAAAGCACAACCATCGTCAATGACTGCAAACGGCTGGGAAGGTCACCACCAAAGCCCTGGCAAGCACCTCCGGCATATGCGTCCCGTGCATCCTGACGACCCCCGCCCGCCCCCCACCCACCCACCCATCCAGCGATGTTCATTTACCAGCTATAGGCAATTCAAGCGACATTCACAACTGGACCATGCACAATGTTGTTTCTTTTCTTTTTGCATCTAGAACAATATACCCCCGCTTCATTCATCTGCAGCGCAGCGCAGCCCCTGGCTGGGAGCACCGATGAGGGGGGGGGGCGATGGGGGGGGGAGACCACGCCACAGAGACAGAAAGGGATGCAGTGAGCAGGGGAGAATCGGGAGTAGGGAGGAGGAAAAAAAACGAGACATTTACCCGATCCTTATCTTGTTCTCCTACCGTCGGATTTTTCCTACGGACGAGGAGGAAACGCAGATTTCTCTCCTTTCCCCGTCCTTCCTTCCTTCCTTCCTTCCTTCCGTCCTTCCTTCCTTCCTTCCTTCCTTCCTTCCTTCCTTTCTTTTCTTTCTTTTCTTTTCTTTTTTTCCTCCTCTTTCCGAGGCTTATCCTCCTTCCTGTCCTCAGCGGCGCGCGCTTTATTCCTCGGTTGGCATGGTTATTAGCCTTCTGTCGGCAGCTCCGTCCTCGCGCTGAGATCCTCGGCCCTCATTGGACGCGCTCATCATTCTCTCCGCGTGACGTCAAAAGTCTCCACTCCAGTCATCGTGGTCGTGTGAATCGCGGACGGGAATAATGAATTAATATATAAATAAGTCCCCACCGGAGAAACAACGAAACTCTTTTTTGGCTTCGGTTTTTTTAAATTTTACTTTTGTGCGTGTGTGTGCGTGTGTGTGCGTGTGTGTGTGTGTGTGTGTGTGTGTGTGTGTGTGTGGTGTGTTGGCGGACACCGGAGACGGCGGTAGTAGCCGTATCACGATCATCATCCAACTCCTGGAAGCACCTCATCTCCGTGCACCCCCCCCCATACCCCCCCCCGCCGCCGCCTCAAGGCCGGCACACCCACACACACACACGCACACACACACACACGTATGCAACAAGGCGGGAGGGACGGACCGGCGTGCGCGTGTTCGCAGGTCTGAGTCGAGTCCTGAGCGCGGTATTTGCAAACGGTAGCGAAAAGGCAGGAACATGAAACACCGACCCCCCCCCAGCCGCCGCCCCCCCCCCGCGAAAATTTCACAGCAAAGGATGCTGGGGGCTGCCACCCCCGACGTTGCGTTACTAGATGTGTGTGTGTGTGTGTGTGTGTGTGTGTGTGTGGAAGGGGGGCAGTAAAAAGTATATTTTCTAAATCTCTTTGACTCGTATTAAGGCTAGTCTCTGTGCGTGTGCGTGCGTGCGTGCGTGCGTGCGTGTGCGTATTTCCACGTGCCCGCCTGTTTGGTCCGCAGCGCTCAGACGGTCAACCGTGCGGTGGCGTTGTGTTTGTTATGCAACACCGCGGCGCTACCGGGTATCCCACATACCCCCGCACTACACCGCCCTACACACTCACACACCCCGCAGACACACGCCCTGCACACACACACACACGCTACAGACACCCGCCCTCCACACACACACACACACACACACACACACACACACGCTGCAGACACACGCCCTGCACACACACACACACACACACACACACGCTACGGACACACGCCCTGCACACACACACACACACACACGCTGCGGACACACGCCCTGCACACACACACACACACACACACGCTACGGACACACGCCCTGCACACACACACACACACACGCTGCGGACACACGCCCTGCACAGAGACACACACGCTCGCACACTCATGTATGCATCCGCCAGACCCATGTGTGTTGCCATGCATGACGCGAGAGCAACAAATCGTGCCGTGCAGCCGGCCAGAGGTGTGGGTTTGTTTTATTTTATTTTATTTGTCGTTTCCCCCCCAGAACACACCGTCCCCTGCGGACTGGTGCATGTGGTCTGTCCGCTGAATACTTCGAGATGGGGAATCGAGTTGATCCTGTTATAAATCAAATGAAGGATTGATTACGTACAGGGTGCACGTGCTCCTAATTAAATGTTTAATAGCAGCGTTTAATGACTCGGGCCAAAGCCGCGATTAAAAGGTTGTCACCAGCGAGCCAGCGTGCGCAAGATCGGTGCGCGTGGGGGCAAGGCGCGCGTCACAAGGCACCGGCTGATGTTTCTCTCCCGGCTCGCTTCAGCCGGAGCTCCATTACACCATCACACCTTCCGTGCAGGAAACTCCCGGGCCAGCCCACGCACTCTGCCAACCTCCGCCAGCTCTCTCTCGCTCTCGCTCTCCCTCTCTCCCTCTCCCTCTCTCTCTCCCTCTCCCTCTCCCTCTCCCTCTCTCTCTCTCTCTCTCTCTCTCTCTCTCTCTCTCTCTCTAACATCGTCGTGTCGTG
>JAJHIY020002096.1:0-60604 GCA_022114975.2 Lampris megalopsis | reverse complement strand
CAAAGACTGTTGGTTGACTAATAGGATTGTCCCATCCCTGTCGTAGGCCTACGCATCCCTGAGAGATGACCGTGACTCAGCTGTGCTGCTTGAGGTGTGCTAATGCAGATGAATTATGACAGACACTTAAAAAATAAGGGTTATGAAAAAGGTTAATCAAAGACCCGAGTCACAGGGTAAACCCAACAGACTCCAGCCTGACTAGATGACACTGGACAGTGGCCAATTAAAAAAAGGTCGTCACAGGGCGGGGCGGCACGGTGGGGGTGGATGGGTGATAATGCCGGCTGATCACAGTAATCGTGTCAGGGTGAGTCACGAAGACCTGCTCAGGGGGTCAACATGGGGAAAAAAAGGCTGCTAGTTGAAAAAGATTTTCTGAAATGATAAAAACAAAAACCCTGCATTTTAAAAGTTTCACACATCAGCCGGGTGACTCAGGCTGGTGGTTGTGGTCTTTTTACTCACGGACACAACAGCAAAAGTGAGAAGTGTGGTGTTTGAAACACTAATATTGTTCTAAACTGTTTAAGTAGATAACTAGAAAGTGCACATGGCAGACTTATGACAGTAACGTAGTATATTTATTCTTATGCTGTAACAACCTAGCTATCCCAAGTAGAGCGGAGTACCAAGAGAGCGCCCTGGTGGCGATTCTGCCTTATATACTCTTCAGGAACAACCAATAGCTGACCTCCACCTCATTCAGCACCAATCACATTTGAATGTGCACATTCAAAACCAACCAACCCACACTGGTTAATATTCTGTGTTGGGAACACCACAAGAAGAAATGAAATAATATTTATTTATTTTAAGAAAGCTCACGTGTGTGATCACGTCCTAATATTTACTGTTAAATCTACCACCTAATATTTACTGTTAAATCTACCATCTAATATTTACTGTTAAATCTACCATCTAATTTACTGTTAAATCTACCACCTAATATTTACTGTTAAATCTACCATCTAATATTTACTGTTAAATCTACCATCTAATATTTACTGTTAAATCTACCACCTAATATTTATTGTTAAATCTACCATCTAATATTTACTCTTAAATCTACCACCTAATATTTACTGTTAAATCTACCATCTAATATTCACTGTTAAATCTACCACCTAATATTTACTGTTAAATCTAACATCTAATATTTACTGTTAAATCTACCATCTAATATTTACTCTTAAATCTACCACCTAATATTTACTGTTAAATCTACCACCTAATATTTACTGTTAAATCTACCACCTAATATTTACTGTTAAATCTACCATCTAATATTTACTGTTAAATCTACCACCTAATATTTACTGTTGAATCTACCACCTAATATTTACTGTTAAATCTAGCACCTAATATTTACTATTAAATATAACATCTAATATTTACCGTTAAATCTAACATCTAATATTTACTGTGGAATCTACCACCTAATATTTACTGTTAAATCTAGCACCTAATATTTACTATTAAATATAACATCTAATATTTACTGTTAAATCTAACATCTAATATTTACTGTTAAATCTACCGTCTACTGTTAAATCTACCATCTAATATTTACTGTTAAATCTACCACCTAATATTTACTGTTAAATCTAACATCTAACATGTACTGTTAAATCTACCATCTAATATATATTTACTGTTAAATGTACCACCTAATATGTACTGTTAAATGTACCATCTAACATGTTCTGTTAAATCTAATATTTACTGTTAAATCTAACATCTACTGTTAAAGCCCCTTGAGTAGATGCAGCAGGATTGGTCAAATGAGTGTGTTTGACTGTAATGGAAGGTGAAGCGGCAGCCCCCTTTGAAGAAGACACACAAAAAGATGGACGACTTCTTTTCATCGCTGTTCAAAATGACATTTCTGCTGCGGAAAACGTATTGAATTAAACGGTTTCAGGTGGAACGGATAGCGTGACAGCTGCTGAAAGAGAGCTGAGTGGAGGACAAGAGCCCCCCCCTCTCTCTTCGCTCTCACTCTCTCACTCCCCACCTCTCTATCACTCCCCCTCTCTCACTCCCCTCGTCTCTCTCTCCCCCTCTCCATCTATCTCTCCCTCTCTCTCCCCCTCTCTCTATCCTTCCCCCTTCTCTCTCTCACTCCCCATCTCACTCTCTCTCACTCTCTCTCACTCCCCCATCTCTCTCCCTCTCTCCCCTCTCTCCCTATCACTCCCCCCTCTCTCCATTCTCTCTCACTCCCCCTTCTACCCCCCCTCCCTCGTTCGCTCATTCATATTCATAGAGAGAGAGAGTTTAATGCTTTTCACTCGGGCAGTATTTCGCTGAACTCTTCAGGGTCTCTTCCTGCATGGGCTCGCATGTGAGTGGGAGCAGGGTTCGATATTCAGGGAAATCTGTACTGTACCACCAACTTCCCACCTCAAGACCATGGAACATTTCAGGCAAATTGGTGGTAAGGCTGTGTTGTGAATGCAGGCAGTAACACTGTAGGGAAGCACATGTAGAGGGGTCACGTCCGTCTTGACGAGAGACGCTTTGACAAGACTCCGCTGGTGATGTGTTGGAATCCGCGTTGGTTGAAGAACTGCAGTAAGCGAGTTCCTTTCAGTCTGCGTTGATTATTAAATACACTGCAAGAACAATGGCACTGGACAAAAACAGCTCCTCACCCACCAGGCTGCTGAAATTAATAAGCGGCGTCTTCCACCCCGTTGGTTACCTGTACATCCGGCCTTGTCTCAACTTCTTCTGTTGAGTTTCGTGGCAGTTGGCATCCATAAGTGTTGCATTACCACAATCTGGTGGACTGTCCCTTGCCCTATCTATTCCAGCATTGCCATGGGATGTGTGAAAGTCACTAGCAGTGCCCGATGTTTGTTTGTTTTTTGTTTTTGTTTTTGTTTTTGAGAGGCTTTGATGATCCCTGTGGGAATATTACGCTCTGCATTTAAGCCATCCTAGCTGTGTAGCGAGGAGCGGTGGGCAGCCGCCGTGCAGCACCCGGGAACCAACTCCAGTTCATCTCGCCATGCCTCGGTCAGGGGAACAGACAGGAGTATTAACCCTACCATGCATGTCTTTTCTAATGGTGGGGGAATCCCACACAGACTCAGGAGGAACATGCAAACTCCACACAGGTGATGACCTGGGATGACACCCCCCCCCCCCCAAGGTTGGACAACCCCGGGGTTCGAACCCAGGACCTTTTTGCTGTGAGGCGACAGTGCTAACCACTGCACCACCGTGCCAGCCATTAACCCAGTAATTCACCAAGTTAGCTTGAGTCCTCTACCATCCATCCATTATCCAAACCGCATATCCTGCTGTCAGGGTCATGGGGTTGCTGGAGCCTATCTCAGCAGTCATTGGGCGGCAGGTGGGGAGACACCCTGGACAGGCCACCAGGCCATCACAGGGCCAGAGGCCTATGTGTGTGTATATATATATATATATATATATATATATATATATATATATATATATATATATATATATCCCAAAGTGACCGCCTGTGACCCCAACATTATGGTTATTATATGGTTTATTGTTTATAGTTTGTATATTGAACATGTCTTCCTTTAGGATTTGGGTTATATTAATATTTCTATGCCTGAGCAAAACATCAATGACAACATTGTCGCACAACAGTGATTCAACCTCAATGACATCCTTGAATAGGTCTTCACGTAGGCCCAATACTTCCCATTTTTAAGTAGAATTTCTGTGAAAGAGTTTGTCAATACTGGGTTTTGTTTTGTTTTTTCTAATGAGAAGAGGCAATGCCAGGTTGACATATTGTTAGCAACAGCAGCGGTTCAGTTGCGAGCAGTATCGACTCACAGCATCTGGAGTCTCCTAGAGTCTCGGGTCTTGGTATGACAGCATGACTAGTTAAGAATGATTGACGCCGTCAGCCCTTGTTTCCTTTGAGGGGAAACAAGTGATGCAGATCGGGTTGGAAGCTGCCTGCTGGCACCCGACTACAGGAAGGGTGATTAAAAACACATTATGAAAAAGACAACATCTGGTGAAGCATTGAAACCATTAGCGTCGCTACTGAACGATAACTTAGCAGCACATCAGGCTGGCAGAAGAGCTGCAGAAGATGAGAAGGTGGTGACACCATTGTTTTAAACTCCATTGTAACATCATTTAAAACCAGGAAGTAGTAAACGATTTTCCGAAACGAACAGTTTGACTGAAAATCCCTGACATTGTTCCCTCTCTTTTTTATCTGCTTTGTAGTACTGACACTTATTTTTTTATCTGCTTTGTAGTACTTTTATCTGCTTTGTAGTACTAACACTTATTTTTAGAAAACTTTTTTTTTCTTTGAAGATTTTGTACCATAAAACACTGTTGTAAAGCTTAGTCCAGCAGCGGTCCCATGTCCAAAATCTCCAGAATGAAGCTGGTGAGTAAGATTATTTCAAAACCAGTATGTATGATGGTAAAAACTGTAAAAATACGACTCACTTTGTAAATTAAAAGAAAAATGAAATCATCCTTTAAAAGTAGAACGAGTAGGATTTTCCTTAAAAAAATCAGTGTATAGACTCATTCAATAATAATCCGTCTCAGTCATCGCTTACGACCCACCAGAAGTTTGTGGCGGTGTCTGTGTCTGCAGAGACCCTGTCCTCTTGCCTGTATTTTCTCATTTTACTGTGTACTTTGTGTGTGTGGATACATGTATTTTGTACGTCCATAGGATTAGTGGTCGTGTAAGGGAGGGCATCCGATGTAAAATTTCGCCAAATCAGTATGTGGATTGACAAGACCATACCGGATCGGTCGAGGCCTGGGTTAGCAACGGTCGCCATTGGTGCAGTGCCCTCGCAGGGTACTGATGCAAACTGTAAAATCCACTATGGCGACCCCTGAGAAACAGGATGTGGATGAAGAGCAGCGTGGAGTTGGCCTGTACACCGGGATGTGTTCTGGCAACTGCGGTCAGGGGGTGTGTCCTTCTGGTGACGTTGAGCCAGGGGGGAGGGGCCAACTTTGAACATTGTGTTTACCACCCGCAACCGACAAATCCTACTCAGTGTGCCTTTAAGTCTGGACCTCGGTCTATGGTAATAATTTCCCCTTTTCTTCCTTTGTTGCCATCTTGTCCATCTTTCAGGAAAGGTTTTTCCGGGCGTGGCTAACTTCCTGTTAGCACTGCATAGTGGTTAATGCTCGCCCAGCACAATGACTTATCTACAAGCTGAAATAGTGAACCTCATTGCAAAAATCCAAAATTAATGCTGAATTTTGGTCCAAAGATAAGGTAAATAATGTAATAATCGTGGAAACAGATAATCTGCTGTGGTGACCCCTAACAGGAGCAGCCGGAAGGAGTAGTAGTAGTAGTAGTAGTAGTAGTAGTAGTAGTAGTAGTAGATAAGCTAAATAATTTGTGTGCAACCCCTGTATTCCTGGGAAGTGTTATCCCTTGCAGAGTAAACTAAATATAGGATATTTTGATTTTTAGTTGACCAAAGCTGAAGATGGTAGTTTTCCAGTTACATGATTAGTACTGTTTTAGACCATGTCAGCTGTGAATTAAATGACAATCAGTAAAAAAAGTATATATCAGACCTCTGAAGGATGGCATCCCCGGTCTTTCAAGTCCTTAACATGAGTCCATAAAGGGGACATAAGGAAATAAATAGTGAGAAATGGGAGCAATTGTCTTTAATGATAAAGAACAAAAGGCAGCATCTGCTGCAGCATGTAGTGTAGGTCTGTTAGCATAATGCGGTATCATCTAGCCACAGCATGCGTGGAAGATTTGCAGAACAAGTCTCAGTCAAGGTCAGTTTCATTCATCTGCAAGGTTACTCACTGCCTGCCAGAATGAAAGACAAACCTGTTAGGACTGCTAAGGCATTGCAAGCATTGAAAAATCACTTATTTTATGGAGGACATTTAACTGAATATGCCCAAGTAATTGAATCAGCTTGAATACAATTATCATTGAGGAAAAGGGGGGGGGCATAAAGGCCTTGGAGCCCATTTAAGTTGGCAATGTTATCTTGCAGATAAATAAAACCCATAATTCTACCTAATGAAAACGTTTTGCCTGTCAGTGTGTGGATGTGCAGCCTGCTAGGCGGACCCTCGCGTGAATGCGACCACGTGTAATACGAACGTTCACTTTCCAAACTATAAAGGTTCGCTATACCGCCATTTTGGTCTGACCCAAACCCCGTCTTTATTTTCATCATATAATAAAGCTGGGTAAACCGTTTGCGCTCGCGCATGCGTGACTCACATCTACGGTGGACTCAGATCGGGCAGCAACAGAATTGCGTGACTCACTTCTACGGTGGACTCAGATCGGGCGGCGACAGAAATGCGTGACTCACTTCTGCGGTGGACTCAGATCGGGCAGCGACAGAAATGCGTGACTCACTTCTGCGGTGGACTCAGATCGGAAGGCGACAGAAATGCGTGACTCACATCTGCGGTGGACTCAGATCGGGCAGCGACAGAAATGCGTGACTCACATCTGCGGTGGACTCAGATCGGGCAGCGACAGAACTGCGTGACTCACATCTGCGGTGGACTCAGATCGGGCGGCGACAGAAATGCGTGACTCACATCTGCGGTGGACTCAGATCGGGCGGCGACAGAACTGCATGACTCACATCTGCGGTGGACTCAGATCGGGCAGCGACAGAAATGCGTCACTCACATCTGTGGTGGACTCAGATCGGGCAGCGACAGAAATGCGTGACTCACATCTGCGGTGGACTCAGATCGGGCAGCGACAGAAATGCGTGACTCACATCTACGGTGGACTCAGATCGGGCAGCGACAGAAATGCGTGACTCACATCTGCAGTGGACTCAGATCGGGCAGCGACAGAAATGCGTGACACATCTATGGTGGACTCAGATCGGGCAGCGAGAGAAAGCAGCGTTGGTCGAGTGAGCTTGAGCAATGAAGAGAGGGAGCAGCGGTAGCAAGACCAAACATCCTCCAAAAGTTTTGAGTCATCAGAATTTTTCCATCGTGGGGTCATAACTGCACAAAATTATTGGGCTGATAGACCCAGTAGTATGCAAGATTACCCCCCCACACACACACACATGCTTTCGACCAAACTCTATATCCCCTGAATAATTAGAGTAGTTTGTCTCACCAAGTGGGGACGTTTAATTTCTCATGGCCTTATTGAAGTGTACAAACACACACACACAGACACACAAAATAGACACAAACAAACACATACACCTCAGACCTAGTTGTGGACTCCATTGTAAATACAGCAGTCCATTTGTTTGAGCTGTATTTGAGTTAGTTGCTAATTAGTTTGGCACCCAGACAATCCTCCAAGCCAAGGTCCCCTGTGTGTGTGCGTGTGTGTGTGCGTGTGTGTGTGAGAGAGAGTTAGTGTGTGTGTGTGTGTGGGGGGGGGTGTCATGAAGGGGGTAATCCTTGTTACTAGTTCTACACCACTGGATCTGCCCTCCATGTCTGCAATTATTTCTGCCTCTCTCACACCCACACACACACACACACACACACACACACACACACACACACACACACAATAAAAGTTGTCTTATTTTCTGACTCTCATTAATCTTTCCATCTCTTCTTCCAATGAGAGATGAACCCCCGATCTTCTCCCAGGACAGACTCCTTGTATCGTCTAATCCGGGACCCTTCTGACTTCAGTCTCCCCCCCCCCCCTCCTCTCTCTGTAGCTCGCTCATTGTTCTTTATCTTTCTTTGTATCCCTCCCTGCCTTCCTCTCTGCAGACTCATAACAGCGGTGTGTTTTAATCCTGTGGTAGTGCTCTCCGTCTCATTTTGGGACAAATCCGACTAATACCCCCGTCTCACTTCACGGCACAGGACTCTCGCTGTCTCTCTCTCTCTCTCTCTCTCTCTCTCTCTCTCCTCTCTCTCTCTCTCACTCACTCTCCTCTCGCCCTCTCTCTCTCTCTCTCTCTCTCTCTCTCTCGCTCTCTCGCCCTCTCTCTCTCTCGCCCTCTCTCTCTCTCTCTCTCTCTCTCGCCCTCTCTCTCTCTCTCTCTCTCTCTCTCGCCCTCTCTCGCTCTCTCTCTCTCTCTCTCTCGCCCTCTCTCTCTCTCTCTCTCTCTCTCTCACACACACACACACACACACACACACACTCCACGACACAGGACGCTCTCTCTCGCCCTCTCTCTCTCTCTCTCTCTCTCTCTCTCTCTCTCTCTCTCTCTCTCTCTCTCTCTCTCTCTCTCTCGCCCTCTCACCCTCTCTGTCACACACACACACACTCCACGACACAGGACGCTCTCTCTCTCTCTCTCTCTCTCTCTCTCTCTCTCTCGCTGTCTCTCTCTCTCTCTCTCGCTGTCTCTCTCTCTCTCTCTCTCGCTGTCTCTCTCTCTCTCTCTCTCGCTGTCTCTCTCTCTCTCTCTCTCGCTGTCTCTCTCTCTCTCTCTCTCTCTCTCTCTCTCTTGCCCTCTCTCCCTCTCTCCCTCTCTCTCACACACACACACACACGCACACATGCATACACAAGAACAGTGGTGTGTCTTGTTGTGTCAAGCTGCAGTATTGTGTGGTTGTACATTAGTTGTATGTTAATACAAATGTAATGTGTATAATGAGCACATGTTGTTCTGTACTCTCAATGTCAGTCAAGCACAAAAACAAATGGTGCCATTTTAGCAGTGCTCTCTTTCTCTCACTCTCTCACTCTCTCTCTCTCTCTCTCTCTCTCTCTCTCTCTCTCTCTCACTCTGTCAGCGGAAGTGCATGTGAGCGTGCAGGGGAGACGCATGCGGGCAGATGTGATTTTTTTATGTTTCCCCCCTTTTCTCTCCAATTGTATCTGGCCAATTACCCCACTCTTCCGAGCCGTCCCGGTCTCTGCTCCACCCCCTCTGCCGATCCGGGGAGGGCTGCAGACTACCACATGCCTCCTCCCATACATGTGGAGTCGCCAGCCGCTTCTTTTCACCTGACAGTGAGGAGTTTCACCAGGGGGGACGTAGCGCATGGGAGGATCACACTATTCCCCCCAGTCCCCCCGGCCCCCCTGAACAGGCGCCCCAACCGACCAGAGGAGGCGCTAGTGCAGCGACCACAACACGTACCCACACCTGGCTTCCCACCCGCAGAGACAGCAAATTGTGTCTGTAGGGACGCCTGACCAAGCCGGAGGCAACACAGGGATTCGAACCAGCGATCCCCGTGTTTGTAGGCAATGGAACAGACCGCCACGCCACCCAAACACCCGTGAGTGATTTTTGCCTTTTTGTGTCTTTGTTCTCCTTGTAAATAGTGTAAATAGTGTGTATTGTAGGATTACTGGTTTGATGTGTTGTATATAGGGAGGTTTTCGGAGGTTTGTGTGTTGTGCGCGGCTGTGCTAAATGCCGGTATGGAGTTTACCAAACTCACCAGGAAACATGGCTTTAAAATGTCGCCTGGTTTTCCTTGTTCGGTGGAGGATTGTGTTTTGGCAGTGGGAGAGGTTGTGGGTCACAGCAGCATGAAATCTGCTGCGAGAATGAACGGTGCTGTGGTGACTTTTGTTCATACCGTAGGCAAAGCAAACAAAGTGGCTGAAGCGCGCATTGTTATTGTAGCACATTCAGGGACCATTAGCCAAGCGCTAGCAAGTGTCCGTGGTCGTTACATTATTAATGACAGTTCCACCACACCGTCAACAAGAATCACGATTTCAAACATTCCGCCCCTTTTATTACGGATGACTTTCGACAAGAGAATTGTCGAGATATTGAAAAATAGTTTCATTGATCAGGAAACTGTCGTCTGACTGCAAGTCTCCGCTCGTGCAATATGTAGATTACCGTGGCGAACTCAGGGGGCTGCCAGGAAGTGAACCTGGGCGACTGTGCTAACCAGTCAACTAAAGGGTCCGACTCGTTAGCCAAGGGCTAGCAAGTCTAGTCATCTATGGTGCTAGCGAGTCTAGTCATCCATGGTGGTTACACTACCCCCCTCCTTCGGGAAGAAGGTGTGAGGGAGCTGATATGCTGAAGCGTGGGGACACACTTCCCGAAGGAGGGGGGTAGTGTAACCACCATGGATGACTAGACTCGCTAGCACCATGGATGACTAGACTCACTAGCATCTATGGTGCTAGCGAGTCTAGTCATCCATGGTGGTTACACTACCCCCCTCCTTCGGGGAAGTGTGTCCCCACGCTTCAGCATATCAGCTCCCTCACACCTCTGGGCGCACGCACTTCCCATGGCCTCACGGTCTCAGCATCCCACGTCTGACACCATTGATGCGAATTCAGGGGGCAGCCGAGAACTGCGGCCGCGAAGCGAACCCGGGTCACCCGCGTCACAAGCCATTGCACTAACCAGTCAACTAAAGGGGCCGGCCCATTAGCCAAGGGCTAGTGAGTCTAGTCATCCGTGGTCTTTACAATATGATCTTGAATAAAAATGATGAAGAACTGAACGTGGTGTTTAAGGTGAAGGTAGATGATTTTATTTGGGACTTGGAAGTGTTTTGGCTGTGGAGAAACATTCCTCTGATGACAAAACGCAGAGTGAAGAGGTGAGAGGAAACTGATAGAGTCAAACCAGGCAGAGCAGTGAAGAGACACCAGAAAAGGGACAGAGTCCAGACTACACCGACAAAACTGAAACACCCAAACAGAGTGAAAAGTGAAAAAGAAAAACATAAATGATGTAAAAGAAGCGCAAAGTGAATAAACAGATAGTGGCATCAAACACTACAGGTAGAGCTGCAGAAGGTGTAGTGTTGAGCGGTGATGAGGGTTTGATGGAGGAAGAAAAACGCTGTAAGGTTCCTGTACTGAAGAGAAAGCAGTCAGCTAACACGAGTGGATCTTAAGCCAAAAAAGGAGCAATAACGAGGGGGAGAGGCAGGCAGCAGGGACAAGTTTGAGGTTGAGTTGAATACGGAGGAGGAGGAGGAGGAGGAGGAAGGGGACTGTGGTATAGACAGCCAGGTACCTCTGCTAAAGAGAAAGCAGCAGGAGGTGCAACCGTCTGAAGCTGAGTTTAGTATGGAGAAGGAGGAGGATTGTGGTGTAGACTGTCAGACTCACACCACCTCTCAGTTGTCTGTTACAACAAAGCAAGGGTACTGTGATGCACGGCAGCTTAAAAAAAATCTTGCAACAGAAAAAAAAAGAAAGTTAGAAATGACAAAATTAAGGATTTTTTTTTTGCAGTTAAAGAACTGTTTCTGTATTCTGTTGTATCCAACGCTTTTATCCAAAGCGGCTTACAATAAGTGCATTTAACGTAGGCAATCAGGAGAACTACTAGTCATCAGAGGTCATTAGTGCATCTTCTCTCTAAACAAGCATCTAAGAGCAAAACCAGTGCTGAAGTAAAAGCGCAAGAATTTTTTTTTCCAAATGAGTGAATACAATAAGTGCTAAGAGCAAGTAACAGGGTTGTAGTTCTTGAAGAGGTGAGTTTTCAACCTGCAACGAAAGATGGGCAGCGAATCCGCTGTCCTGACATCAGGGTCGATTGGCAGCAGGGGCCTCTGAGCGACGGGGCAACCAGGCGTCCCGAGGCAACGGAGCGAAGTGGTTGGGCGGGGGTGTAGGGCTTGACCATGACCTGGAGATAGGGCGGAGCTGTTCCTTTCACTGCCCTGTAGGCTAGAACCAGAGTCTTAAACTGGATGCGAGCAGCTCCTGGGAGCCAGTGTAGGGGACATGAGAAGGGGAGTTGTGTGGTAGAACTTAGGGAGGTTGAACACCAGACGAGCTGCAGCTTTCTGAACAAGCTCCAGAGGTCTGATGGCCGACGCCGGGGCGCCAGCTAGGAGGGAGTTGCCGTAGTCCAGCGGGAAGATGACCAGAGCCTGGATGAGCACTTGTGCCGTCTCGTCGGTGAGGAATGGGCGAATCCTCCTGATCTTATAGAGGAGAAATCTGCAGGATTGAGCGACCGATGCAACGTTTGCAGCAAACGACAGTTGGTCGTCCAGGATCATGCCCAGACTCCTCGCAGTCTGAGCTGACGTCACCACGGTGTTGTCAATGGTGATGGCCCGGTCTCGGTGCGGGCAACATTTCCCCTGGAGGAACATCAGCTCTGTCCTGTCCAGATTGAGCTTCAGGTGGTGTGTCGCCATCCACTCCAAGATGTCAGTCAAGCACGCAGCAATGTGTGTCTCTATTTGTTTGTCATAGGGGGGAAAGGACAAGATCAGTGAGCTGTACAGTGGGTATGTACAGTGGGTACGTACAGTGAGTATGTACAGTGGGTATGTACAGTGAGTATGTACAGTGGGTATGTACAGTGGGTATGTACAGTGGGTAGGTACAGTGGGTATGTACAGTGGGTAGGTACAGTGGGTATGTACAGTGGGTATGTACAGTGAGTATGTACAGTGGGTATGTACAGTGGGTATGTACAGTGGGTAGGTACAGTGGGTATGTACAGTGGGTAGGTACAGTGGGTATGTACAGTGGGTACGTACAGTGGGTACGTACAGTGGGTATGTACAGTGGGTATGTACAGTGGGTAGGTACAGTGGGTATGTACAGTGGGTAGGTACAGTGGGTATGTACAGTGGGTATGTACAGTGGGTATGTACAGTGGGTACGTACAGTGAGTATGTACAGTGGGTATGTACAGTGAGTATGTACAGTGGGTATGTACAGTGGGTACGTACAGTGAGTATGTACAGTGGGTATGTACAGTGGGTACGTACAGTGAGTATGTACAGTGGGTATGTACAGTGGGTATGTACAGTGGGTACGTACAGTGGGTATGTACAGTGAGTATGTACAGTGGGTATGTACAGTGAGTATGTACAGTGGGTATGTACAGTGAGTATGTACAGTGAGTATGTACAGTGGGTAGGTACAGTTCGAATCCCTGTGTTGCCTCGGCCCTGTCTGCGGGTGGGAAGCCGGATGTGGGTATGTGTCCTGGTCGCTACACTAGCGCCTCCTCTGGTCGGTCGGGGCACCTGTTCGGGGGGGAGGGGGAATTGTGTGATCCTCCCATGCAGTACGTCCCCCTGGTGAATATCATGATATCATATCATGTCCTGCCCCTCATATCATGATATGATATCATGCCCTGCCCTCATATCATATCATATCATGTCATATCATATCATGTCATATCATGTGATATCATGTCATGTCTTTATATCATGATGTGATGTCATGACCTGCCCTCATATCATATCATGTAATATCCTGTCCTCATATCACATCATGTCATGTCCTCATATTATGATATCATATCATGTCCTATCCTCATGTCATGATATCATGTCCTGTCCTCATATCATGATATCATATCATGCCCTGCCCTCATATCATATCATATCATATCATGTCATAGCATGTCATGTCCTCATATCATGATATCATATCATGCCCTGCCCTCATATCATATCATGTCATATCATGTCATGTCCTCATATCATGATATCATATCATGACCTGCCCTCATAGTATATCATATAATGTCCTGTCCTCATATCATATCATATCATATCATGTCCTCATATTATGATATCATATCATGTCCTGTCCTCATGTCATGATATCATGTCCTGTCCTCATATCATGATATCATATCATGCCCTGTCCTCATGTCATGATATCATCACCTGTCCTCATATCATGATATGACATCATGCCCTGTTCTCATATCATGATATCATATCATGTCCTGTCCTCATATCTTGATATCATATCATGTCCTGTCCTCATGTCATGATATCATGTCCTTTCCTCATATCATGATATCATATCATGTCCTGTCCTCATGTCATGCTGCAGCCCAGACTACTTACTGATGCTCATGCAAGTTAGAATGAAAGTTCTAGAAAATCACAGAATAATGAAAGAATCCCAATTCAGTCTGGTAGTGTGTGTGTGTGTGTGTGTGTGTGTGTGTGTGTGTGTGTGTGTGTGTGTGTGTGTGTGTGCATCTTCTACCCTAGTGCGGTCTGGCCCGACCTACCGTGGACCTCTGCTAGACCTGCTTACTAACACTCAGTGTGTAAATGTTACCTGAATGGAAAAACAAGTACAAGTTTAACCACAGAGGAAGAGTAGAGGAAGAGGAAGTGTACACAGTACTGTGAAGAGGAAGTGTGCACAGCAGTGTACACAGTAGTGTACACAGCAAGAGGGAAATCTAAACCCACCTACTGCTCAGTATATGTGTGTCCTTATTCATCAGAGATTTCGTCCTGTAATGAGAAAACAACTGTCTGAGGAGAGCTTCTGGAAAACTAACAAGAGAGGATTAAAGCTAGAGTCCTTAATCCAAATGTAAACCAAAGAGTCATCCCTCTACCAAACTGCAAACCATAGGACAGGAAGCTGCTGTCACTCCCAGATTGATTGACAGGTCTCATAATACAAGGACTAACAGTAAACCACAACTAAACCAGAGTTTCTAATGTGTTCTGATGGTGTAAAAGGTTGGTTCACATCACTAGCGGATGTAAAGATTATACTAAAACAGACCCACCTTTGAGATGACCGTCGGCTGAGAAACACACAACACGGTTCTTGCTTCCGGTGTGGGAAGATGGCGGCACAAATTCACGTTTGCGGCGGCCTCACCCAGTACCGTCCACAAAGTGTCTTTGGATGTTATTGGGGTACTTGGGATACATCCAATGGGGTACTTTACGTATACATGATAGGGATGTGAACGTGTACTAAAATCTGTACACGTTTACACGGTGCAATGTTTGCCGTTTAAACGTGTACACGTTTCAGGATTTCTGTGAATTTTGAAAGTATGTCAGTGCTATACCGCTAGAGGTCGCTGTAGCCTGATTATTCCATAGATTCACCGCTGTTAAGGTCGCCGATGTCGTATGACACAACTAGGCTACACCATTTACAAAAGATCGAATATCTCTGGATGAGTCTGCGTTAGAAACTTGCTGTTTTTTTGGGGGGGGGGGTTTTGGGAGCTTACCTCTTCCGCGAAACCCTTCGATGCGATTGGATCCCGCTGAGAAGCTTTCTAATCCAAACTCCCACACGGGGCTTCGCAGGTTTTTACTAGCCACCATTCCATGCTTCATTGCGCTTGCGCTTGTCACGCAGCAAAGAATGATGACGTTATCACACATTATATATATATATATATATAAAAACAAAAACCTTTACGTTTATCGGTTAGGGATTTTTATTAAACGGTTATGGTTTTATTTCCGTGGAAACGTGTACACGTGTACCCTGACACGCCCCTAATACATAAAGTACCCCATTGGATGTTATTTAGTTGTATTTTAAACGTGTGCTTTCTCAACACTGCCCCGGCCCTTTAAGTCCTTGCTTTTTTTCAAAACGAGCCCCAGCCCCTCCCCCATTGGTTGCAATGTTTCTGAAGTTATTTTTCAAATGTTTTCTGTCCCTTCATTGGTTGCTGTGCACCGTAACTAGGGGCGTGGCACGAGGCAACGTAGTATTTAATGGCTGTGGGGTTTTTTTCTTTGTTGTTTAACCATCTTGGCAGCTGATGAGTGCGTGATGACGAAACAAGCTTTTACTGCTATGTGTTAAAGTTTTTTTTCCTCCTACATCCACCTTAATATTCCGCTCCTTTTTATTTTTAATAAATTTGCAAAAATTTCTACAAAACCTTTTTCACTTTGTCATTATGGGGTATTGTGTGTAGATTGATGAGAAAAAAAAAGGAATTTAATCAATTTTGGAATAAGGCTGTTACATAACAAAATGTGGGGAAAGTGAAGGGGTGTGAATACTTTCCGGATGCACTGTATGTGTGTGTGTGTGTGTGTGTGTGTGTGTGTGTGTGTGTGTGTGTGTGTGTATTTTTCCCCCTCTACCTGTATCAAGCGGGTGTGTTGTTTAGAAGATTTAACTGGCATCACCCATCAAAGGGTTTTTGTTTTTTTGCAGTAAGACAGCAAAACCACTACATGACTCATCAGATAATTCTGGCATCCTTCAACAACCCACATCCATTTTCCCTCTCCGTGCTCATCAGACCCACACTGGTCTACATCACTGTAGAAGTTCACAGAAAGGGGAATCGGTTCATCTGGACACAACGTTTATTGAGAGAGAAATGTTTCATCACTCATCCCGGCGACCTCTCCAGTCTCTGACAAGGTCTCATCCACTGTGGTCTGACCTTATCAGGAACCTCTTCCCCGGCTAACGTACATTTATGCTTCTATCTGTGCTTCTGTTTCCTTTCTAAGAATAGAAAGTAGTGATTAAAAAAAGCCACTGACTTTTGTCACGATGCTCAATGACACAGTTTCAATCTATGACGTAACAAGATGGCAGATGATCCGTGATGTTCCTCATGAGTTTAGTGTTCAGCTTATCTGATTAGCTGTGGTTTTTAGCGTTAATATATGTGTGTGTTTGTGTGTGTGTGTGTTTGTGTGTTTGTGTGTATATATATATATATATTTATTTATTTTTCAACCCCCCCCCTTTCCTCCCCAATTTTATCCGGCCAATGACCCCACTCTTCTGAGCCGTCCCGGTCGCTGCTCCACGAGACTACCACATGCCTCCTCCGATACATGTGGCGTCACCAGCCGCTTCTTTTCACCTGACAGTGAGGAGTTTCACCAGGGGGACATAGCACGTGGGAGGATCACGCTGTTCCCCTCAGTTCTCCCTCCACCCTGAACTGGCGCCCCGACCAACCACAGGAGGTGCTACTGCAGCGACCACATCCGGCTTCCCACCCGCAGCCACGGCCAATTGTGTCTGTAGGGATGCCTAACCAGGCCAGAGGTAACATGGGGATCTGAACCGGCGATCTCCATGTTGGTAGGCTTAGCTTTAATTTGTGACTCGGATGGGTCCCTCCTTTGGTATCACCTTAATTGTTACTGTTTTTCTCTTTTGGACCAGTTGGAAAACCATGGTGCTGGTGGTGGAAATACCCAACAAGTCCTCCAACCCATACGACCACATAGGTGGTTTGTTGCTACCCTTCAACGCTGCTAATTACGAAGTACTCGTTTGAGGACATCGGGACTTTATTATTGTTCATGCAAAGCGAAGGTGTAAAAGTAAGCAAACACAACTTGGGAAGATTTGTGAAAAAACCAACAGTTTACAAGAGTATACATATTTCTTGCACTCCCCCATCTCTTGGCTCGTCGCATTTTGATTGGTATCGAAGGTCAAAGGTCATATGATCATGAGGCACCCGAGACACCAGATTGTCTTTAACTTAACGTAACTATAGAACCCCTTTTACACAGGTCCAAAGAACCCGCTGACACCCGCTAACAGCCGCCTTTGGTGGTCAGTGTAAAAGGGTACAATCGGCGTTCACTCCCGGGTCACATGACTCTGCAGTAGTCATGGGTATTTATCGGCTCCACCTCTGATCGGCGTTGATGTAAACGTGACACCCGGGTGGGCACGCTAATTTGCGCGATGACGTAGCGCCATTGTCCGCGCGTCATAAAGTCGCGCCGACAACTTGGTGTCGGTAACTTCTGCGAGTCTGCCGTCTCAGCCACGAATTCCATCCGTGTTCGTTCAAGCGGCGCTCGAACACCGTTCAGTCTGCGTTGGGTTTGTGTGGTTTGAAAGAGAGACTGAAGCACAAGATATAAAAAAGGAACGTTGACCACCGTCTCTCTGGCTTCCATGCTGCTTTCTACTGTTTACTTCCTTGTTTTCCGACGCATTTGTGACATCATGAACGTCCTGACGGCAACGCTGACGCAGAAGAAGAAAAAAAAGAAAAGAAAGGTAAACTCGTGTGCTGGCAGTCAGACCCGGGTCTGCTGGTACTGTGATGCCACGTATAAGAGAGCGCTTATACGTGCTAATTTTGGTGTAAAAAGGGTATCGGTTGTAAAAAGCTGCTTGTACAAACGACCTATGGGGTGGTTTTTTGGCGAAGGGCAGTCTCAAAGCGGTTGACAACACTCCTCTGAACCGACGAACCATTGAACTGTACCAAGGCCTTCAATGAATTCCCGGTCTCAGACACACAGCATCCTACACTATCACGACAGATTATGTTCAAGCTCAGAAGCAGCCGCAGCACTAACAGATTCATCCATTTGAGCAGGACGGTTAGTCCTCTAGACAGAGAGCCATCCCACCCCTGACGTTTCCATTACGGTGGAAATACTGGCCTCATGTGACCTCCAGCATCCTATTATAGGGGCCTGGAATGTTAATGACTTCTATTGACATACTGATACTCCATGTCCCGATAACACACACATGCAAATGTTTTAGTCAATCTCTCTGGGCGAAGCGGGACGGCCTGTCAGAAATATGTGTGCATGATAAACACACCATGTTCTGCCCCGTACCACATATTGATTTTCTCCTCCTATCTCCTGTGCCTGCTGCAGGCAGCACGGCATCATTGACTTTGCATCATGATAGGAGTGTGTGTGTGTTGTGTGTCTTTGTGTGTCTTTGTGTGTGTGAGGGAATACATGCATCTCTGCATACACTGTACACGAGTGCGCATCTGAATACAAGTGAATTTTGGCATGTTTGTGTGTGTGTGTGTGTGTGTGTGTATGCATCTGCGCATACACTGTGTGCAAGTGTGCATCTAAATGAGTCAAGGTCTGCATGTTGGTGTGCGTGTGTGCACGTGTTTGTGTGTCCACGTGTGTGTGTATATATATGAGTGAATATATGCATCTGTGCATACACTATGTGAGTGTACATCTAAATGAGCTAATTTCTGCATGTTTGTCTGTGTGTGTGTGTGCTTGTGTGTGTGTGTGTGTGTGCGCGCCAGTTTGTGTATTGTCAGTGGGTGTTGCCCATGCCCACATGCTGCTCTTTCACAAGACCCGTACTGTTTTGTAATAGTTTGCAGTCATTAGCTTGCCTTTTATGGAGAATGTGTGCAATAAATCAGGCCAGAACGTAACCAAACACAACTGTGTTTATCGACAGGGCTGATATTCCTCAGCTATTTTGTGTTTTCAGCTGTGAACCTGCAGGCCAGCGCTTCAGCCGAGGCGTTGAGTCGTGTGGAACCTAAGTTGATGTGGCATCCAGCGTGCTCCATGCCCTTGCTGCCATGCAGGCTTACTCCAGTTTCCGTTTCTGGACGTGGCAGTTTTTTCTGTTCGCCCTGCTGTGTTTTCAGGACAAAAGAAGCAGATTAGCTATTTTTTTCTCCGCCCAACGGAGTAGGTGGATCCCTCTCCGCAGGTACTCTGTGCTTCCCTGGATAGTGGGAAAAGCAAAGACACTTCCAGATCTGCAGAGCATGATCATTACGATATGTACACTACAGCAGTTCTCCGCAGTAGGTCGCACACTCGGTCCAGCCCGTCCAGCTGTACATTTCTAACAAATTTGTTGGCTAAACACATAAATTTGACTCAGAGTTAATTTACTTTGACAAGTACTCTTGAGGCCCAAAGACTTTTACTTGGTTTAATGGTGCTGGCTATTTCCAAGATGGTTACGTAACGCAGACGGGATATTTGTAACTACTACTACTACATTCAACTGCTCCCGTTAGGGGGCGCAACAGCGGATCACCCGTTTCCATCTCTTCCTGTCCTCTGCATCTTCCTCTGTCACACCAGCCACCTGCATGTCCTCCCTCACCACATCCATAAACCTCCTCTTTGGCCTTCCTCTTCTCCTCTTCCCTGGCAGCTCCATATTCCGCATCCTTCTCCCAATATACCCAGCATCTCTCCTCCACACATGTCCAAACCATCTCAATCTTGCCTCTCCCACCCTGTCTCCAAACTGTCCAACCTGAGCTGTCCCTCTACTATACTTGTTCCTAATCCTGTCCTTCTTCATCACTCCCAATGAAAATCTTATCATCTTCAACTCGGCCACCTCCAGCGTATTTATACCTGGTGAGGTAACTTCAAACTCACATTACGAGCATCTAGTCGTCCTATGTAAATCACTTTTATGGGTCAACATTTCAAACTTCTCAAAACAACCTATTAAAGAGGTTTTGACTGATGGTTGAGTGCCCCTAGTGGTCAAAGAAGGACGTGCTCATTGATCAAGAGACATGTTTCTTTCAGAAAATGATGTGATTAGATGAAGATAATTGATCGATTTCCTTGTTCAGCATGATGAACAAGGAACAACCTAAAGTTGACCCTACATGTACTTGCCGTAGCTACTAGATTACCCCCGCCATGACAGTTTACATGGGTAAAAGACCGCCCCCTTCACGGTGGAGCCAATTAACATTGTTGTTGTTTTTTGCAGACACAGAAATGTGTCATTTTCAGATAAAAATATTATATTTAGTGTCCTAAAAATCAAAGTTTTTTGGGTTTTTTTTCCAGATGTTCATCGTATTTTGAATTTTGCCCAAATCTTTTAATGTTGAAAATCCACATGTGCAACACAAGTCTTACAGATGTTGGTGAATTAATTTTAGTAGCGCTGGTGTCTGGGGATAATATCCTATATTTTCCTGTAGACACACCGTATGTATTGATATCGAATTTCTTGTTTTGTTTTTTGTTTTTTATTTTACATTATTATCTTAAGTTTATTGCTGGTCGGGGTCCAATGTATTTTAATGTGTTTAATTTCTCCTTTTGTACTGTTAATAATTCTTGTTACGCACTTTTGTTTGCACTTTCGCGCCCTCTGGATGGTCACAGTCCACTTTTCATTGGATGTGTGACTCATCATGGTATATTCACGATAAAGTAATGCGGACGTTGTACCAGGCCATTATGGTGAAGAAGGAGCTGAGCCGGAAGGCAAAGCTCTCAATGTACCAGTCAATCTTCGTTCCGACCCTCACCTATGGTCATGAGCTTTGGGTAGTGACCGAAAGGTGAGGGCTCAGCCTTAGAGATAGGGTGAAGAACTCGGACATCCGGAGGGAGCACGGAGTAGAGCCACTGCTCCTTCGTGTCGAAAGGAGCTAGTTGAGGTGGTTCGAGATAGTGTTCAGCCTTAGGGATAGGATTCTGGGCTCAGCCTTAGAGATAGGGTTCTGGTTCAGCCTTAGAGATAAGGATCTGGGCTCAGTCTTAGAGATAGGGTGAAGAACTCGGACATCAATATGGCGCTCGGAGTAGAGCCGCTGCTCCTTTGTGTCGAAAAGAACCAGTAGAGGTGGTTTGAGATAGGGTTCAGCCTTAGCAATAGGGTTCTGGGCTCAGCCTTAGAGATAGGGTGAAGAACTCGGACATCCGGAGGGAGCACGGAGTAGAGCCACTGCTCCTTCGTGTCGAAAGGAGCTAGTTGAGGTGGTTCGAGATAGTGTTCAGCCTTAGGGATAGGATTCTGGGCTCAGCCTTAGAGATAGGGTTCTGGTTCAGCCTTAGAGATAAGGATCTGGGCTCAGTCTTAGAGATAGGGTGAAGAACTCGGACATCAATATGGCGCTCGGAGTAGAGCCGCTGCTCCTTTGTGTCGAAAAGAACCAGTAGAGGTGGTTTGAGATAGGGTTCAGCCTTAGCAATAGGGTTCTGGGCTCAGCCTTAGAGATAGGGTGAGGAGCTCGGACATCCATAGGGAGCTCGGAGTAGAGCCACTGCTCCTTCGTGTCGAAAGGAGCTAGTTGAGGTGGTTCGAGATAGGGTTCAGCCTTAGGGATAGGATTCTGGGCTCAGCCTTAGAGATAGGGTGAAGAACTCGGACATCCATAGGGAGCTCGGAGTAGAGCCGCTGATCCTTCGCGTCGAAAGGAGCCAGTTGAGGTGGTTCGGACATCTGATTAGGATGCCTCCTGGGCGCCTTCCTTTGGAGGTTTTCCGGGCACCTCCAACTGGGCGTAGACCCCGGGGTAGACCCAGAACTCGCTGGAGGGACTGTATGTCCAACCTGTCTTGGGAACGCCTTGGTATCCCCCAGGAGGAGCTGGAGGGCGTTGCTGGGGAGAGGGACTTCTGGAGTGCCTGAGTTAGCTTGCTGCCACCGCGACCCGACCCCGGAGAAGCGGCTGAAGATGAATGAAAGAAAAAAAACCAGTTAAAGTTGAATTGAAACGAGTTGAATTGAATGAAGCTGAACTGAATTACATGAATCAAATACGGACAACAGTACAGAGCCTCAGAGCAAGACGAGGAACAGTAAAATAAGACATGTAGGTCAGGTGAATCAACCATACTAAATTGTCCCTAGGTGTGAACGTGTCAGCCCTGTGATGGACCGGTGACCTGTCCAGGCTGTCTCCCCAGTAACTGCTGGGATAGGCTGCAGCATCCACGCCACCCTGAGAGCAGGGTAAGCGGTTTGGATAATGGATGAATTGATGTGTGAGTTAACCTGAACTGAATTAAAATGGATCAAATAAGGGCAACAGGGTATAAAACCGTACAGAGGCACAGAGCAAGATGGGCAACAGTGAAGTAAACACATGCAGTAGAGTTTTGTTTGAAAATGAGACATCCCTGCTCTGAGCAGGGTTCGGTCTTGTGAATACTAATGGTCGATTACACAGCGTGCATCTTGTTTACGGTTCAGACGCCGAACGATGTTGTGTAAACCATGTTTCATTAATATTAGATGAGGCAGATGTTGGATCGTATATTAAAAGTTCAGCATTATTCCACGCTAACAATCACTTGCAGAATGGCACGCCACGTCGCAGGCTGTTGTACACCTTCTGGTGCCCGCCGTGTATCGCCCCGTAAACACATCCACATCCACTCCTCTGCCTCTCGCCTCCCCGCCGCACCCTTTACACCGTCTCCTCTTTCTGCTCCCGGTAAACACGGCAGATTGTGCTCCGACTGGAGTCTCGTGTGGGAAGCAAAACATGTGTGCGGCAGCCAGAGGTGAATTCAACCCCTGCCAAGGGAGATTTTCGGCTTACAAGGTCTACAGCAAGACTTCTGTGATTCACAGGAGGGGGAAGAGAGCACGGCTGTGTGACGGTGTGGCTGTGTGAGACGGAATATGGATTTATTCTCTGATGTGTGTGTGTGTGTGTGTGTGTGTTTGTTTGTTTGTCAGAGAGAAAAACAGCAACTGCACTTGTGTGTGGCACCTGTGTGTATTTGTGTGAGGGGTAGACAACATGCAAGGTTACAGGAAATAGTTTCGTGTTGACTAAAGTAGATAGACAGACACTCAATTAGACAGAGAGATATAAAGAAACACAGGCAAAGAGACAGGTATATATATATATATATATATATATATATATATATATATATATATATTTATTTATATATCAACACGGATATAGGAAAAAAGCTTTTAGTACATTGCAGTACAGGCCTGTTCCTGCGTCTGACACTCATCAGCTGCTATTGTGTTTTCACAAAGAATCACACAGTTTGCGTTGCCCAGCGTCACGCCCCTAACTTCGGTTGGACAGCGACCAATCAGATGGGGAAACGTTCAAACTATAACAGGTACTTATGATGCATAGCAACCAACGGAGGGGTAGAAAACATTACAACCAATGGGACTGGGGTTGTAATGTTTTCTACCCCTCCATTGGTTGTAATGTTGATATTCCGCTCCTCATTAGTTGAGCACTCACAAGTTTCGGAAAAAAGCGCTCTATATATATGTCTGTCTCTTTGCCTATGTTCCTTTATATCTCTCTCATATACACTCACTGGCCACTTTATTAGGTACACCTTGCTAGTACCAGGTTGGATCCCCTTTTGCCGTCAGAACTGCCTTAATCCTTCGTGGCATAGATTCAACAAGGTACTGGAAACATTCCTCAGAGAGTTTGGTCCATATTGACATGATCGCATCACGCAGTTGCTGCAGATTTGTCGGCTGCACATCCATGATGCGAATCTCCCGGTCCACCACATCCCAAAGGTGCTCTATTGGATTGACATCTGGTGACTGTGGAGGCCATTTGAGTACAGTGAACTCATTGTCATGTTCAAGAAACCAGTCTGAGATGATTCGAGCTTTATGACATGGCGCGTTATCCTGCTGGAAGTAGCCACCAGAAGATGGGAACACTGTGGTCATAAAGGGATGGACATGGTCAGCAACAATACTCAGGTAGGCTGTGGCGTTGACACGATGCTCAATTGGTACTAAGGGGCTCAAAGTGTGCCAAGAAAATATCCCCCACACCATTACACCACCACCACAAGCCTGAACCGTTGATACAAGGCAGGATGGATCCATGCTTTCATGTTGTTGACGCCAAATTCTGACCCTACCATCCGAATGTCGCAGCAGAAATCAAGACTCATCAGACCAGGCAACGTTTTTCCAATCTTCTATTGTCCAATTTTGGTGAGCCTGTGCGAATTGTAGCCTCAGTTTCCTGTTCTTAGCTGACAGGAGTGGCACCCGGTGTGGTCTTCTGCTGCTGTAGCCCATCTGCCTCAAGGTTCGACGTGTTGTGCGTTCAGAGATGCTCTTCTGCATACCTCGGTTGTAATGAGTGGTTATTTGAGTTACTGTTGCCTTTCTATCAGCTCGAACCAGTCTGGCCATTCTCCTCTGACCTCTGGCATCAACAAGGCATTTTCGCCCACAGAACTGCCGCTCACTGGATATTTTCTCTTTTTCGGACCATTCTCTGTAAACCCTAGAGATGGTTGTGCGTGAAAATCCCAGTAGATCAGCAGTTTCTGAAATACTCAGACCAGCCCGTCTGGCACCAACAACCATGCCACGTTCAAAGTCACTTAAATCACCTTTCTTCCCCATTCTGATGCTCGGTTTGAACTGCAGCAGATCGTCTTGACCATGTCTACATGCCTAAATGCATTGAGTTGCTGCCATGTGATGGGCTGATTAGAAATTTGCGTTAACGAGCAGTTGGACAGGTGTGCCTAATAAAGTGGCCGGTGAGTGTATATATATATATATATATATGTGTGTGTGTGTGTGTGTGTGTGTGTGTGTGTGTGTGTGTGTGTGTGTGTGTGTGTGTGTGTATATATGTATATATTAGTATTTGGATGCTTCAGTTTAGTTTTTATCTTTTCTTCTGCACATTCACATCATAAGTTTTTAATGCAGCATATTGAGTGACGGTGGTGCAGCGGTTAGCACAGTCGCCTCACAGCAAGAAGGTTCTGGGTTCGAGCCCCTGGGTAGTCCAACCTTGGGGGGTCATCCCGGGTCGTCCTCTGTGTGGAGTTTGCATGTTCTCCCTGTGTTTGCGTGGGTTTCCTCCGGGTGCTCCGGTTTCCTCCCACAGTCCAGAGACATGTAGGTCAGGTGACTCGGGTCGTAGGTGTGAATGTGTCGGCCCTGTGATGGCCTGTCCAGGGTGTTTCCCCACCTGCCGCCCAGTGACTGCTGTGGTAGGTAGTCTCCAGCATCCTGCGACCCTACTTAGGATGAGCGGCTTGGATAATGGATGGATGTATCTTGTGTAACTTTCCTTTAGCGAGGCCTTAGACGACCTCCATGTGAGCCGAGTCTTTGAAAAAACAGTTTTTTATTTCAATGAGATGGAAAAAAGCTGAGTACTGAAATGAAGGAAACAAGATTATTGCAACCAACAGGGGTGGATACTCTTAACGCACATTCATGTGAAGGGGAGTGTTATCCTGACGGGAGGTCAAATTTCCAAACGACACCGAGTCAAGTTAATTTACTAACCTGCTAGCATAGCTAGGCTACCGGCATTAATGACATTGATTAACTTAGCGTTGTCAAGATATATGAAAAAAGATGAAGCCATCTACTGAAATAAAGTGTTGCCAAGTGTGCATGCTGCTTCATTTGTAATTGGATCACCATAAAACAACAATGATGACTGTGAACTTTGTCTGTCAATCAGCTGATCTGTAGCGTTGAATACACTGAGCTGCAGAGGGTACAAATGACTGCTGTGGTAGAATTTTGCTTGTTGTAATTATTTTGTTATTTTATTTCATTTGTTATTTTTTTGTTTATTTTTATATTATTATATTTTATTATTATTATTTTATACTATTACTATTTTCTATTATTGTTATTATATTTTTGTTTATTTTTAGTTATTTATCCTGTTTATTATTAATATAATTATTTCACTTTAGTGATTTTATTGTAAAATAACGCCGCAGGAATAAACATTGAGGAATCTCTCTCTCTGTCTCCAGAGAAGTCTTTCCCTTTAAATAGAGGGATGGGGGGAGAAGAAAGATTATTTAAAAGAGAGAGCAAGTTTGCAGGAAAAATGACAGAGAGAGAGAGACAAACAGATAAGCATTAGAGATAGAGAGAGAAGTCTCGTGGCACATCTCCCTGTCTTCCTGTTCAATCCCACAAAAGCTGCCATGAAATCGGGTCCCTGCCCCTCGCCTCCTGCCCCAGGTGTAACACAACAACAGGAGTAAACGGAGAGAATACCAACGGGGCGAGGGCACTCATCCAGCTCTCGGCCTACAGGCTCAGGGATTTGGGACAGACTCCCATCACTTACCATGAAGGAGGCCGAGGACGAGTATGAAGGAGTAGGAGGAAGAGTGGAGGCTGGGAAATGGTTCCTCACACTCGGGACTCCTCTCTCACTTACTTGTTAAACACTACTTCTGTTCGCTTCTTTATCTCTCTCCCTCCCTATCTCCACTACTTCTACATATTTCATGCTCTCTCTCTTGCTCTCTGTCTGTCTGTCTGTCTCTCTCTCTTGCTCTCTCTTCCTCTTAGCAGATTTTGTTAATACCCTTATACCTCTCCCCGCGATGTAAATCAATCAGCTCCTTGAGCAAAGCTGTGAACTCCACTAGTGTTGCCAAATCACAGAAGAAGAAGCGAGGGCGGAGCCAGCACAGCTAGCTGGAGATCTCCACTAGCAGCCAAGCCTATGTGGTTACAGTCGCCCGTATGAGCTGCTCGTCAGGTATTTATGTAATTTCCAATTTAGCAGATTAGTTTACGCTGGGAAAAAGAAGTCCTTGAAGGCAGCATGTGACAGTGGTGATTAGCGAGACATGAATCAGTGACGGTGCAGTATCTCCGTATCGGTTGTCTTCCAGAGACAAGCGGCTCACTTCACTTCCTGTTACTGGGAAGCGCAGCTATGATGTTGCGTCAGTCCAAAGCCATTTCTTTCTGCTGTAACAGATATGAAAAGGTGAGAAGATCAGAGGGACTCGGCGGGGTTAACGTGTGTGTAAGTCATGCATCTGCATCGTGATTCACCTGTCGTGCTGTACCACCTTGAACCAGATGGTTGCCGGTGTCAAACGGATGAATAATGAGTGCAAAGGGGCTGACTTCTGCAAAGACTACTCCTGTACACGGTGCTAATACAGGACAGATGCAGGGTAAATAGATGAAGAGGGACTTGCACATAAGGACATAGTATTGGGTCTTCGTACTAGAGCACACGATTAAAATACCCCAGGTTTAAAGGATGCTAATGACTGAGACGTGGCATGCATTCCTTCCTGTTTTGCTTTTCAATGCATGGCAGCAAAATAAATGCCACAAAAATACGTTTAAACATCATACTTTGGAGACGTTAATAAAATGAGTGTTGGCACAGTACAAGTAAGTAGTATTACGTGATGATACCCAGGTAAATGTGACACCTAAAAGGTGTGTTTTCATGTTGGTTACGGTAAATAAAACATGCAAACGTTCATCCAGTCATTTGGCATGAATAGCAAATACCATTAGCATCATCGTTTCACTATAGAACCAGGAACACTTTATTTGTCGTTTCATTTCATGCACTTGTGCACATGAAATGAAACGAAACATTGCTCCCCCCCCCAGCCCACAGCAGTGCAACACAGAGACAAAAACTACAAGAACTACAAGAGCACGTATGTCCAAACTAACACCTATTTCTAAACTAAACAACAAAACAAAATCACTGACCAGGAGAACGAACCCTAGCCAGGATGACTTTCAGAACTGCTGGTCTGCATGGGCTAGCAGTTAGCTTAGCTTGCCCTGCTTCCGCGTCCTGTCAGACCGCCCTCGGTGTTTCCTCTTCAGGCACAGCTCCAGGTAGGGCTGTGGTCCCTGGGCCCACAGGACACAGCAGACCAGGCTCTCCCAGCCGATCTAGTGCCAGCTCTCCCAGCCATCAAACGAAAACACAAACCTAGACGCAGGCGTGGACAAAGACACTGCATGGATGGTATTGGGTGAGGCTGCTGCAACTGTGAATTCACGCCGCAATCTTACCACACCGGATCGGATCACACTTCTCGTATACATATACTCCTCATACTCTTCATATCTTCCTCATGGCTGTAGTGTGACAGGTTTCTCTTTACAGCATGCTTCCATTAACATGCTAAAGACTAGCCTGAAACATCAACATGCTAAAGACTAGCCTGAAACATTAACATGCTAAAGACTAGCCTGAAACATTAACATGCTAAAGACTAGCATGAAACATTAACATGCGACAGACTAGCTTGAAACATTAACATGCTAAAGACTAGCCTGAAGCATTAACATGCTAAAGACTAGTCTGAAACATTAACATGCTAAAGACTAGCCTGAAGCATTAACATGCTAAAGACTAGCCTGAAACATTAACATGCGAAAGACTAGCCTGAAACATTACCATGCTAAAGACTATCCTAAGACATTACCATGCTAAAGACTAGCCTGAAACATTACCATGCTAAAGACTAGCCTGAAACATTACCATGCTAAAGACTATCCTAAGACATTACCATGCTAAAGACTAGCCTGAAACATTACCATGCTAAAGACTATCCTAAGACATTACCATGCTAAAGACTAGCCTGAAACAAGGTTTGGCCCCCACTGGAAATGTCGGCACCCAGACTTTCTTTTCAGGATGTGGCATTTGTCAGCACCTTTTTGAAGCCCACTATATTGACTTTTTTTTTTTTTGGCGACACATTAGAATGAGATTGAAAGTGCTGAGCCATCTCCATGGTGAAAAGAAACAGCCAGGTCCATTTCTCATCTTGTTTCTGTCTGCCCAGCTCCGAAATTGAAACTGTTGAAGTAGAGAGAGTCTTGTTCTTTTCCAATGAGACTGAGACTGTCACTCTGACCCGGACTCCCCCTGTCAATCATCCATCCCTCCATCCATCCATCCATCCATCTATCTATCTATCTATCTATCTATCTATCTATCTATCTATCTATCTATCTATCCATCCATCCATCCATCCATCCATCCATCCATCCATCCATCCATCCATCCATCCATCCATCCATCCATCCATCCATCCATCCATCTATCTATCTATCTATCTATCTATCTATCTATCTATCTATCTATCTATCTATCTATCTATCTATCTATCTATCTATCTATCTATCTATCTATCTATCTGTCTGTCTGTCTGTCTGTGCTGCTAGCTAACTGGTACCATGTATAAAGAGTGACTCCTGACCACAGTGGTCTGGGTTCAGGTCCAGCCGGGGTGTTCTGCTGCATGTCATTCTCAGCCTGTCCTGCTTCGCTCTCCTGTCACTCTCAAATAAAGCTGAACAAGGACAAAAACATGAATTAGAAAATAAAAAGACAACCTATTTTTAAAAAAAGAGACAGAATCAAATCTGTAAAAATATCACCCGGAGTTTGTCAACTACAGTCCTTCATAAAGTACACGTGTGTGTGTGTGTGTGTGTGTGTGTGTGTGTGTGTGTGTGTGTGTGTGTGTGTGTGTGTGTGTGTGTGATCAGTTGCTGTAATAACATGTATTTTGAGAAGAGACCAGTTTGTGTGTGTGATCAGAGGCTCGGTGCTGTAGAAGGTTCTGGTGTTTCTGACAGAGGAGCCGCCGCTCGTCTTGTGTGTTGGGTAATACAGAGTGTGCGTCTTGTGTGTTGGGTAATACAGGGTGTGCGTCTGGGCTGCGGCTGCTGACTGTCTCCTCCATCTGACCTACATATCAGAGCTGAGCAGATAACATCACCTTCTCAATAGCCGTCGGTGACAGAAACCAGCATCTGCCCATCAACTGTAGCTCATTTCCCTCCTTGCACCTTCCCAACTCATCCTACCACTCCCCCTCCATCAACTCATCCCACCACTCCCCCTCCATCAACTCATCCCACTGCTCCCCCTCCATCAACTCATCCCACCGCTCCACCTCCATCAACTCATCCCACTACTCCCCCTCCATCCGACTCATCCCACTGCTCCCCCTCCATCCGACTCATCCCACCACTCCCCCTCCATCAACTCATCCCACCGCTCCCCCTCCATCAACTCATCCCACCGCTCCCCCTCCATCCGACTCATCCCACCGCTCCCCCTCCATCAACTCATCCCACCGCTCCCCCTCCATCAACTCATCCCACCGCTCCCCCTCCATCAACTCATCCCACCGCTCCCCCTCCATCAACTCATCCCACCGCTCCCCCTCCATCAACTCATCCCACCACTCCCCCTCCATCAACTCATCCCACCGCTCCCCCTCCATCAACTCATCCCACTGCTCCCCCCTCCATCCAACTCATCGCCCCGCCCCCCCTCCATCAACTCATCCCACTCCTCCCCCTCCATCAACTCATCCCACCACTCGCCCTCCATCAACTCATCCCACCGCTCCCCTTCCATCAACTCATCCCACCGCTCCCCCTCCATCAACTCATCCCACTGCTCCCCCTCCATCCAACTCATCCCACCGCTCCCCCTCCATCAACTCATCCCACTGCTCCCCCTCCATCCCACTCATCCCATCACTCCCCCCTCCAGCCGACTCATCCCACTGCTTCTCCTGCATCCGACTCATCCCACCGCTTAACCTCCATCCGACTCATCCCACCGCTCCCCCTCCATCCCACTCATCCCATCGCTCCCCCCTCCAGCCGACTCATCCCACTGCTCCCCCTCCATCCGACTCATCCCACCGCTCCCCCTCCATCCCACTCATCCCATCGCTCCCCCCTCCAGCCGACTCATCCCACTGCTCCCCCTCCATCCGACTCATCCCACCGCTCCCCCCTCCATCTGACTCATCCGACCACTTCCCCTCCATCCGACTCGTCCCACTGCTCCCTCTCCATCCAACTCATCCCTCCTCTCCCCCTCCATCCAACACATCCCACCTCTCCCCTTCCATCCAATTCATCTCACCATTTCCCCTCCATCCAACTTATCCCACTGCTTCCCCTCCATCCAACTCATCCCACCACTCCCCCTCCATCCAACTCATCCCACCACTCCCCCTCCATCCAACTCACCCCACTGCTCCCCCTCCATCCAACTCATCCCACCACTCCCCCTCCATCCAACTCATCCCACTGCTCCCCCTCCATCCAGCTCACCCCACTGCTTCCCCTCCATCCGACTCAACATCACCACTACACAAACACACATCTGTTCTTTTTATTCATGCCTTTTTAATTATATTTCCTCACCGGTGAGTTGGAGTAATTGTGTTTTTACAAGATATTTTCTCCAGGCTGCATCACCCTGCAGGTCTGTGGAGGTAATTGACCTTGCAGTGGTGAACGTGCCTTGAGCCCAGCGTATTGTGAATTAGCCAAAAGCTGATGGTGTGTTGTATATCTGATCCTGTGGATCATTATTACCAGCCATCTGCCGAACGCAAACACCTCCATCTCTCTTTTTGTCCTCCTCTATGTTCGTGCCTCTCTCTCTCTCTCTCTCTCTCTCTCTCTCCTCCCCCCGCCTCTCTGTCTTCATTATCCAGCCTTACTTTCTTTTTCTTAGATCAGTCTGTCCATCTCTCTTCTGCCTTAATGTCCACCTGTTTACCATCATTGTTTGCCTGCCTGTTCAGTTGAACACACACACACACAAAAACACACACACACACACACACACACGCACACATACAGGTTTCTTCCTTTTCTATTTTTTTTGTTCGTCTCTTCTTTGTCCTTCAAGTACAGTTAACGTTGCACTACTAAGTTTATTTAGTAGTACACATGTGTTATGTATACGTTAAAGTGGTTGGCTGTTGGTTTGTTTTTAACAATACAAAACTTTTTTTTCTGTTATAGTGTGTATGTTATAAAGTGTACTGTACTGTTTAGTACCACCTTGTGCTTTGGCAATACTGTGTACCTGAATATGGTCATGCCAATGAAGCCCAGTTGAATTGACTTGAATTGAGGGGGGGTCAGAGAGAGGGGGGGGGCAGTGAGAGAGCGAGAGAGGGGGAGAGAGAGAGGGGGGACAGGAGAGTGTGAGGGAGAGAGAGAGAGAGAGAGAGAGAGAGGGGAGGGGGAGACAAAGGAAGGGGGGAGAGAGAGAGAGAGGGAGGGAGTGCGAGAGGGAGGGAGAGGGTGGGGAGAGAGAGAGAGATTAGGTGATGTGAGCTCACCAGAGAGCAGAGTCAGTCATCCAAGATGGCGGTTATTGGGCCCTTGACAGAAAACACCAGAGAGTTTGTGTGATTGCCTGCGATTACAGCTAAGTGCAGTATTTTCACAAAGAGCCATTTGTTTTGATAAAGACTTATCCCCCTCCCCGAGAGAGAGGATGGAGGCCGGGAGAGGGCAAGATGGAGAGAAGGAGCGGAGGAGATGAGGGAAAGCTCTCCTTGGTATTAGATTTGTTGATCCACATGTTAAATCGCTCCCCGTCTCCCCTCGTACTCGCTCTCTCTCTCTCTCTCTCTCTCTCTCTCTCTCTCTCTCTCTCTCTCTCTCTCTCTCTCTCTCTCTCTCTCTCTCTCTCTCTCTCTTTATTCTGCCTATCTCGCTCTTTCCATTTTTCTCTTTTGTCTTTTTTCTATCTGTTCTCTCCCCCAAACCCCCGCTGTTCTCCTTTTGCTCTCAGACACCCTCCTCTCACTCTCTGTCTCGCTCTCGCTCACTCTCTCTCTCTCCCTCGCTCTGTCTCTCTCTCACTCTCTGTCTCGCTCTCGCTCACTCTCTCGCGCTCCCTTTCTCTCACGCTCGCCCTCTCTTGCCCCCCATCCCTCTCTCCTCTCTCTCACTCCCCCTCCTCTCTCCCTCCCTCTCTCTCTCCCGCTTTCTCGCCCCTGTATCTCGCTCTCTCGCCTGCCCTGTCTCTCTCTCCCTCGCTCTCTCTCTCTCTCTCTCTCTCTCTCTGTCGCTATCTTGCTCTCTCTCTCTCTCCCTCTCTCTCTCTCTCTCTCTCTCTCTCTCTCTCTCTCCCTCTCTCTCTCCCTCTCTCTCTCTCTCTCTCTCTCTCTGTCGCTCTATCTCTCTCACTCTCTCCCTCTCTCTCTCTCTCTCGCTCTATCTCTCTCACTCTCTCTCTCTCTCTCCCTCTCTTCTGCACTCTCTCTCCTGCCCCTCTCCATTAGAAAATCAATCAGGCTCTTGGCAGAGGTAGCAGCAGCTGCCTTGTAAAGGCTCGGCCAGTCTAATACAGACATTCTGCTGCCGCAACCCCTCTCTGCTGATTGGCAATGCATTTGTTGTTGTTTTGGTGTTTGCTGTTGTTTGTGTTCTTTGCCATTGTGTGTTTTTATGTCGTTGTTTTGTTTCCTGTCGTGCATGCAACCTGTGAAATGTTGGACGTGCTGGACCGCAGGATTTCTAGGATCGTTTTTGCAGCAAATGTAGAACTGGTGCCTGCTGTTGTTGTGGAGAAACTGGCTGGAAGCATCTGTCTGTGCTAGAATGCCAAGGTCTGGGAAGACAGGGAGGCCAGGCTGGTCCTGGTGGCCTGGAGACTGACAGATAAACCGACAGACAGACAGACCGACAGACAGACAGACAGACAGACAGACTAACACACACACACACACACACACACACACAGAAAGACCGACAGACACACAGGCATAAAGATAAACAGACAGGCCAACAAACAGACATACAGACCAACAGACAAGCCAACTGACAGACAGGCCAGCAGACAGACTGACAGAAAGACAGACAGGGCAACAGACACACACACACACACACACACACACACACACACACACACACACACAGAAAGATAGACAGACAGGCCAATAAACATACATACAGACCAACTGACAGACAGGCCAGCAGACAGACTGACAGAAAGAGACAGACAGGGCAACAGACACACACACACACACACACACACACACACACACACACACACACGCACACGCACACACACACACACACAGAAAGATAGACAGACAGGCCAATAAACATACATACAGACCAACTGACAGACAGGCCAACAGACAGAAAGACAGAAAGACAGGCAGGCCGACAGACAGGCCAGCAGACAGACAGACAAACAGAAAGACCAACAGACAGACAGACAGACAGACAGACAGACAGACAGACAGACAGAAAGAAAGACTAACACACACACACACACACACACACACACACACACACACAGAAAGACCGACAGACACACAGGCATAAAGATAAACAGACAGGCCAACAAACAGACATACAGACCAACAGACAAGCCAACTGACAGACAGGCCAGCAGACAGACTGACAGAAAGAGACAGACAGGGCAACAGACACACACACACACACACACACACACACACACACACACACACACAGAAAGGTAGACAGACAGGCCAATAAACATACATACAGACCAACTGACAGACAGGCCAATAGACAGAAAGACAGGCAGGCCGACAGACGGCCAGCAGACAGACATACATACACATACAGACATAAAGACCGACAGACAGGACAACTGACAGACAGACAGACTGACTGACCAACAGACAGACAGAAAAAACGACAGACAGGCCAGCAGACAGACAGACAGACTGACTGACCAATAGACCGGCAGACAGACCAACTGAGAGACCAACAGACAGGCCGACAGACAGACAGACAGAAAAACAGACACACAGACAGGCCAACAGAGAGACAGACAGCCAGACAGATAAAATAGAAACACTGAAAAGTTGACTTTTTGGTTTTTTAACAGATGTGCCACTTACAGTTATGGGCCCAGCCTGGTGGAATCTAATTTAGTTCACATCACGATGCCTGATTAAACGGCCCTTTATCATTTGGGGTCCTGAGAAAGTACCCCCACCTCCATCCACACACACACGCACACATGCACACGCACACACATTTTCCTCTTTGCCCTTGGTGGTGGATACGGGCTGGTTTTAAAGGAGAGTTCTGCAGATTCACACTTGTATCCACATGTGTGTTTAACCCTGAAAATTAATTAAACGCTGGCTTTCGTATGTCTGTGAATAAGTCACTATAACGTTACCTCCTTAATCTCTGCAGCCGGGAGTGCGTAATCACAAATTCACTGAGCAGGATCATTTGAGCGCCGCTTTGATTTATTAAAACCTCCCTCTCTGTGGCATATGGCTGCGGAGAATGTGCACACACAACAGATGCTGTTCGCGCTCTCAGATGCAGAAACAAAGCAAAACATAAGCCCGTGTCTGATCGCGCAGAATAATGTCCCATCATCCATTTGGGCCTTTGCACAAAAGCGACGTGATGGGCTAATTACCACCGGTGATAACCTGCGTTACTAGCCTGTGGTCGCTGAGTCCGTTGTTTGAAGTGGAAAGTCTTTCTTTGTCCCGGTGTAGAATCACGTTTGGACATTTGGACCAAATAACTCACTTTAAAGCCAGGAGACTGGAGCCACCCTCACCTGTCCTGATGTGAAGATGGAGCCACCCTCACCTGTCCTGATGTGGAGATGGAGCCACCCTCACCTGTCCTGATGCGAAGATGGAGCCACCCTCACCTGTACTGATGTGGAGATGGAGCCGCCCTCACCTGTCCTGATGTGGAGATGGAGCCACCCTCATCTGTCCTGATGTGAAGATGGAGCCACCCTCATCTGTCCTGATGTGAAGATGGGGCCACCCTCATCTGTCCTGATGTGGAGATGGGGCCACCCTCACCTGTCCTGATGTGGAGATGGAGCCACCCTCACCTGTCCTGATGTGGAGATGGAGCCACCCTCATCTGTCCTGATGTGAAGATGGAGCCACCCTCACCTGTCCTGATGTGGAGATGGAGCCACCCTCACCTGTCCTGATGTGAAGATGGAGCCACCCTCACCTGTCCTGATGTGAAGATGGAGCCACCCTCACCTGCCCTGATGTGAAGATGGAGCCACCCTCACCTGTCCTGATGTGGAGATGGAGCCGCCCTCATCTGTCCTGATGTGAAGATGGAGCCGCCCTCACCTGTCCTGATGTGGAGATGGAGCCGCCCTCATCTGTCCTGATGTGAAGATGGAGCTGCCCTCACCTGTCCTGATGTGGAGATGGAGCCACCCTCATCTGTCCTGATGTGAAGATGGAGCCACCCTCACCTGTCCTGATGTGGAGATGGAGCCACCCTCACCTGTCCTGATGTGGAGATGGAGCCACCCTCATCTGTCCTGATGTGAAGATGGAGCCACCCTCACCTGTCCTGATGTGGAGATGGAGCCACCCTCACCTGTCCTGATGTGAAGATGGAGCCACCCTCACCTGTCCTGATGTGAAGATGGAGCCACCCTCACCTGCCCTGATGTGAAGATGGAGCCACCCTCACCTGTCCTGATGTGGAGATGGAGCCGCCCTCATCTGTCCTGATGTGAAGATGGAGCCGCCCTCACCTGTCCTGATGTGGAGATGGAGCCGCCCTCATCTGTCCTGATGTGAAGATGGAGCTGCCCTCACCTGTCCTGATGTGGAGATGGAGCCACCCTCACCTGCCCTGATGTGGAGATGGAGCCACCCTCACCTGTCCTGATGTGAAGATGGAGCCACCCTCACCTGTCCTGATGTGAAGATGGAGCCACCCTCACCTGTCCTGATGTGGAGATGGAGCCGCCCTCACCTGTCCTGATGTGGAGATGGAGCCGCCCTCACCTGTCCTGATGTGAAGATGGAGCCACCCTCACCTGTCCTGATGTGGAGATGGAGCCACCCTCACCTGTCCTGATGTGAAGATGGAGCTGCCCTCATCTGTCCTGATGTGAAGATGGAGCCACCCTCACCTGTCCTGATGTGAAGATGGAGCCACCCTCACCTGCCCTGATGTGGAGATGGAGCCGCCCTCATCTGTCCTGATGTGAAGATGGAGCCGCCCTCACCTGTCCTGATGTGGAGATGGAGCCGCCCTCACCTGTCCTGATGTGAAGATGGAGCCGCCCTCATCTGCCCTGATGTGAAGATGGAGCCGCCCTCACCTGTCGTGATGTGAAGATGGAGCCACCCTCACCTGTCCTGATGTGGAGATGGAGCCGCCCTCACCTGTCCTGATGTGAAGATGGAGCTGCCCTCACCTGTCCTGATGTGGAGATGGAGCCACCCTCATCTGCCCTGATGTGGAGATGGAGCCACCCTCACCTGTCCTGATGTGGAGATGGATACGTCGCTTACTGGCTCGAACAGGAAACCGGGGGATCATTTAAAACTGGTCAATATTCAGTCACACCAAGACCGAATTTTGACCATACATTTTTCCCCCCTTTTCTCCCCAATTTTATCCAGCCAATTACCCCGTTCTTACCACATGCATGTCTTGTTGATGGTGGGGGAAACCGGAGCACTCGGAGAAAGCCCAGCACGGACATGCGGAGAACATGCAAACTCCATACAGAGGGCGACCTGGGATGACCCCCAAGGTTGGACAACCCCGGGGTTCAAACCCAGGACCTTCTTGCTGTGAGACGACAGCGCTAACCACTGGGCCGCCATGCCGCTCGATTTCCAGGAGGAAAGCACGGTATTACCTGGTCTGGGGATAAGCACAAGTGCACACATTCAAGTGCAGACCTGCCTCAGTGAGGCGACTATTCCATGGTCGGACAACACCCTGCTTTACTGGAAAGCCAACCGACCTCAACGGCCCTCCTTGGAAGCCACGGCAGCTGAATTTATCTGTGCTCCCTCATTTTCACTATTCACGACAGGATGTTGTGTTGCTGTAAAGCCCCTTGAGGCAAATTTGTAATCTGTGATAATGGGCTACACAAATACAATTGACTTGAATCTCCCGAGCCGTCCCGGTCGCTGCTCCACCCCCTCTGCCGATCAAGGAGGGCTGCAGACTACCACAGGCCTCCTCCCATACATGAGGAGTTGCCAGCCGCTTGTTTTCACCTGACAGTGAGGCGTTTCGCCAGGGGGACGTAGCGCGTGGGAGGATAACGCTATTGCCCCCAGTTGCCCCTTCTCCCGAACAAGCGCCCCAAATGACCAGAGGAGGCGCTAGTGCAGCGACCGGGACACATACCCACATCTGGCTTCCCACCCGCAGACACGGCCGATTGTGTCTGTAGAGACGCCCAACTAAGCCGGAGGTAACACGGGGATTCGAACCGGCGATCCCTGTGTTGGTAGGCAACGGAATAGGCTGCTATGCTACCCGGACGCCCATCACGCCGTTCTCTTCACTTTCTTCCTCTTTCTTTTTATCCGTCTCCTCATCCCTCTCTCTTCCTGTGTTCCTTCTCTTTTTTCTTTCCTTTTAGCTCGTCGACAGTTTCTCTGCAAAACTTTTCTCGTTTCGACTTTCTACCAACTTTCTCCTGACCCCCCCCCCCCCACACACACACATACACACTTTTCAATGAATTCTTCACCTCCTCCTCTTTCCTGCATTCATTTGCACCACCCGGTCACTGACCGACTCCATTTCCCTCTTCACCTCCACCCCTCATTTACCTATTTCTTCTATTTCTACCTCTGTGCATCCCTCCGCCTCCTCCTCCGTCCTCGCCCTCCTCGTCCCCCTCGCTTTGTAAGATAATACATTTGCAGCTTGAGTGATCTATTGATCCCCGAACCCCAGCGCCCTTCAGAGAGGTAATTTTTTTTGAAGAGGAAAGAAGATTAGGTAGAAACGCAGCACATTTCAAGGTGAAAGGGACTCGTGCTGCTTTACTTGTCGGCGGAAACGTCTCCGCTTGCCACAGAGGAGGGCGTTTGACAGAGAACAGTGCCATTCTCCTTATAAGTCCCCTCTCCTCCTCTTCTTTCTCCTCCACCTCCGCCTCCCATCGGTTTTCTTTCTGCGTCCCACAAAGGTTCGACAAAGACACTCAAGGAGCTGCTGTCGAATGATTTCTTTCAATAGGAAAACCCCAAAAAAAACCCAAAAACGATGCAGATCCGACAAGGACCTGAGAAAGATGTTTGTGTGTGGGCATGCTGAATTTGAGACTGGTATTTAAAATCTCAGTCTGTGATGGGAATCTAAAATGTGGGTCTGTTTTACTCCAGTCTTTACGGCCATTAGTGATGTGAACAAACCTTTTCGCCATCAGGAAAAAGTTAAAAACTTAGTTGTTGTTTGGTGTTAGTCTTTGTGTTAAGATACGTGTCAATCAATATAGGAGCCCAGATAGCATCCGGATGTGGGCCACTTCAGGCAACGATGCGGCACTGATGGCCTTCTTCTGGCCCTTCCAAAATGGATGTGACCCCAAAGTGGCCGGTGTGGTAAATGGTGAATATGGCCCAAGTACCACAGAACAAATATGGGCCACCTTTGGCAAATATGTGGCACATGCGGCATTGCTATGGCTTGGTTCTGGCCCAGATCTGGCAAACAGGAGCGGGCCGCCCAAGTGCCATCATTCCATGCGGTATGTGGGCCGGATGAAGTGTCAGGTATGGGACTGGTCCGGGCAACTATCTGGCAGTGACAGCAGCTTCCCTTCCTGTGCTGTGGTTTGTAGTTTGGTAGAGGGGCGACCACTTGGTCTACATTTGGATTGCTGATTGTCGCTTTAGAATAATCTTGAAACTGTTTTCGGCTTGTGTGTGCGTCCAACAAAATGGTAAGTGCTGCGCGGAGGCAGCTGTTTGGGAGAAATGTCGCCATTTCTTTTAACAAGGCCGTAGCCTGATTAAATCCCCTGTAGAAACTATACACTCAAGACGATTAAACCTCAGGAAAACAAGTTTTCTTATGTCGTTAAAGGGAATTATGAGGTGACAGATTGAATCAAATCTGTTCCCAATAACGGCTGGAACGCTCGCGAAGATGGTAAATATGAGCCACAACACCAAGAGGTGCATGTGTGTGTGTGTGTGTGTGTGTCTGGGGGCCTCTTTCTCTCTAGAACACACACACAGACCCACACACGCATGCATGCATGCACACACGCATGCATGCATGCACACACGCATGCATGCATGCGCACAAACACACAACCACATGAGCAGATGGATCAATACAGTCTCAATTCAAAGCTTTGTGAAGTCAGAGTGCTCCAGTATAGATACACACAGAGAGAGAGAGAATGTCTGGTTCCATTTACACAGTTTTTTATTATCAAAAATTACAACAAAAAAATTCATTCAAAAACCACCCCAAAAAAGACTCCGATACTCAAAACCAAAGAATTCTTTCTGACTGAATACAACACATTCTGCACGTGTTCACAAAAACCTGTCTGTTTTGTCAGTCTGTGGAAACCAAACTCCACTCTGAGCTGAGCTTCCAGCAGCCCAGTCAGCATCAGACCACATCTTCTGACCCCTTGCCCCTCACACGGTTTTTCCTTGTTTTCCAAATAGCTACTTTGGCCAGTCCTGAAATGAAATTCAATGCGTGTGCCGATTTTTTTTTTCTTTGCAGAGTAGTGTGGACCATAGATAAAAAGACAAAAAGAACATATTTCTCCTAAGCCCTGAAACCACGTCTGTAGTAGGCTGAATAGTCTGACCAGTCTGGAACACTGGATAAACAGATGGTATATTGTTTCTGTCTGTAAGAAGAAAGGGCAGCTGCCCCCTGTACCAGGATGAGGTGCACCAGATACCTGTTTGTAAATATGGCCCCATATACAATCCTCCACTGGAGGTCACCTGTCCATTTGTTAATGGGAGGTTTTTACAGGGACCACCAACAGCCCCTCGGGGACGATCCCACACCAAAAACTTAGTCCGCCTTGGAACCTTCACCCTCCCAGGGAGCGTAAATTTGAAACCTTCACACTGATATAATAGGCTGAGTTTTTTTGCCCCCTAAAGTCTCAAAATCTCCCAACTCTAGAGTGTTTAGAGACAGCAGGATCCATATCTCACGACTCCCACAGCAGGAAAGACAGCCAGGGAAAGAAAGACATACATTGTCCCATTGGTCAGAGGACTCATTGTCCCATTGGTTAGACAGAGTACGATCTTGCGCAAATGCTCTGGGAGCTTCTGGCAGGGAAGCACAGACCTCCTTCACAAGGCTGAGCAGCAGTCCATTGGATCTGATGTTGAGAAGTTCAGCTAGATGGATAATGGATGTCTTCATGAGATGACCCAGCTTAACACAGCCAGTCTCTCTCGGTCTGGATCTCAGGCTAACAGAAGACAAAACATGAGATGTGATGAAATTGTTTCCAAACAAAGAGCCAAATCCCTGGTGTCATCACAGCTTCCCGAGTGAATGTTAAAAACTGCCACGCCTGTAAGACAGATTGATAAAAAGGTGTCAGACTAGTTAAACCCATGGACTGAGGCTAAAGGAGGAACAAGTGTTTGGCATAGCCTAGGCGTCCTGCCCCCCTTAGCAGCAAGTAGGCAGTATCTGTCCATGGCAAGCCAAAGCTGTAAAGCAGTCTCTGAGCTGTCTGCGGCCTAAAAGCTGTGATCCAAGATGGTCTACCAAGCCCTGTCCTCTCTCCTGTACCATCAGGTACAGTATCGCTGATCTCAGCCAGTGCTGCCCTGACCAGAAGAAATCCACAACTGCCCTCTGAATTCTTTCAGTCAGGCCCCTTGGTGGAAGTAAGACTATCAGTTTGTGCCAAAGGGCCAAGGCAACCAAGTTATTGATGATCAGGACCCTTCCCCTGTAGGAAAGCTGAGGTAGCAGCCATTTCCATTTAGACACTCTGGCACACACTCTATCCATAGCACCCTCCCAGTTCTTCCTCTGAAATTCCTCTGTTGCCATAAAAACACCCAAGAATGCCCTACCTTCCCCATCTGCGGTTTCCTGGTAACTTTGACCTGTCCTTGTCCGCCCACTGCCCAACCTGCAGAGCTTCACTTTTTTCCCAGTTCTCTTTTGCTGAAGATGTAGTACATAGGTGTCTAAACTACTACCAAGGAACCCCACATCTCTCTGGTGTCTGACAAACACAGTAATGTCATCAGCCTAAGCTTATACCACCAGCGAGGGGCACAGAGGCAACCCTGGTAGCACAAGTCCCGATAGTCTGGATCTTAATCTATTCAGAAGAGGCTCAATAGCTTAAGAGTATATGACTGTAAGTGGAGTTCCTCTCCTGTTCTGTCTACTGTAAAATTTCTAGTACAATCCCCCCCCCCCATCACTGCACATTCGCTCTGATCACGCTGTTTTAAGAAAACCTTCATTTTCTGAAAGTTGTCCAGCATGTCTGACCCTTGATTCGGAGCATATACAGTGCATCCGGAAAGTATTCACACCCCTTCACTTTCCCCTCATTTTGTTATGTTACAGCCTTATTCCAAAATGGATTAAATTCCTATTTTTTTCTCATCAATCTACACACAATACCCCATAATGACAAAGTGAAAAAGGTTTTGCAGACATTTTTGCAAATTTATTAAAAATGAAAAACTGAAATATTGCATGTACATAAGTATTCACACCCTTTGCTATGACACTCAAAATCGTGCTCAGGTTCATCCTGTTTCCACTGATCATCCGTGAGATGTTTCTACATCTTGATTGGAGTCCACCTGTAGTAAATTCAATGGATTGGACATGATTTGTAAAGGTACACACCTGTCTATATAAGGTCCCACTGTTGACAGTGCATGTCAGAGCAGAAACCGAGGCCATGAAGTCAAAGGAATTGTCTGTGGACCTCCGAGACAGGATTGTATCGAGGCACAGATCTGGGGAAGGGTACGAAAAAAAAATTGCTACAGCTTTGAAGGTCCCGAAGAGCACAGTGGTCTCCATCATCCGTAAAGGGAAGAAGTTTGGATCCACCAGGACTCTTCCTAGAGCTGGCCGCCCATCCAAACTGAGCAATTAGGAGAGAAGGGCCTTGGTCAGGGAGGTGACCAAGAACCCGATGGTCACTCTGACAGAGCTCCAGCGTTCCTCTGTGGAGATTGGAGAACCTTCCAGAAGGACAACCATCTCTGCAGCACTCCACCAATCAGGCCTTTATGGTAGAGTGGCCAGACGGCAGCCTCTGCTCAGTAAAAGGCACATGACAGCCCACTTGGAGTTTGCCAGAAAGCCCCTAAAGGACTCTCAGACCATGAGAAACAAGATTCTCTGGTCTGATGAAAAAAAGATTGAGCTCTGGCCTGAATGCCAATTGTCACGTCTGGAGGAAACCAGGCACCTCTCATCACCTTGCTAATACCATCCCTACAGTGAAGCATGGTGGTGGAAGCATCATGCTGTGGGGATGTTTTTCAGCGGCAGGAACTGGGAGACTAGTCAGGATCGAGGGAAAGATGAATGGAGCAAAGTACAGAGAGATCCTTGATGTAAACCTGCTCCAGAGCGCTCGGGACCTCAGACTGGGGCGAAGGTTTACCTTTCAACATGACAACGACCCTAAGCACACAGCCAAGACAATGAAGGAGTGGCTTCGGGACAAGTCTGTGAATGTCCTTGAGTGGCCCAGCCCGAGCCCAGACTTGAACCCCATTGAACATCTCTGGGAAGACCTGAAAATAGCTCTGCAGCGACGCTCCCCATCTAACCTCACAGAGCTGGAGAGGATCTGCAGAGAAAAATGGGAGAAATACCCCAAATATAGGTGTGCCAAGGTTGTAGCTTCATACCCAAGAAGACTTGAGGCTGTAATCGCTGCCAAGGGTGCCTCAACAAAGTACTGATTAAAGGGTGTGAATACGTATGTACATGCAATATTTCAGTTTTTTATTTTTAATAAATTTGCAAAAATTTCTACAAAACCTTTTTCGCTTTGTCATTATGGGGTATTGTGTGTAGATTGATGAGAAAAAAAATTAATTTAATCCATTTTGGAATAAGACTGTAGCATAAAATGTGGGGAACGTGAAGGGGTGTGAATACTTTCCGGATGCACTGTATATTAAGGAAACAGAAAGATAGGTTCTGTATTTTTGCTCTGACCACTAAAGCCCTACCTGTCACTATCTGTGTGGTAGATATGATGTCAACATTAAGTCATAGAGAAAATGGAATGGCTTTACCAGAAGATAAATGTGTTACATGCGACAGAAAATGCCGGCCCTTCCACCACAAACCGAAGTTATATCATTCTCTTTGTTGTTGTGTTTACTGCAACAAAAAAAAAAAAACATGTCAAATATTTTCTATGTGATCATTTCTGGAATGACTGCACTCTTCTGTCGATCCCTCCCACCTTTAATATTCAAAGAGCTGAACCTCACCTTGTGCATAAAAGACAGAGAGAGAGAGAGATGATATAAACAGGTAGAGGAAACAGTAAGAGGAAGATCACCCAGTGCAACACACTCAATATGACCTTACTTATGTAGTCTTTAACCTTTTTGAACCTTTTCCTTAATTAGTCTTAAGCATCTTTTTGAGACCTGTTATGTGTTTTTTCCAAACGGAAAAAGTTTTCTCTTTCTTTCATCTAACAAATCAAAACCAACTACTTTCTGTAAAGTCCACACACTTTTAATTATTGTTTCTGTATCTGGAAAATACTCAGATACTTTCACAGATTTCCCAAAGTTGTCATCTAGGAAACCATTAATTTCCTGTAGCGTGTACATATCTCCACTGTGTGACTGTGAGTCTGTAACAGAGATACAGTCAGAGTCAGTGTAATACCCAATTTCCTCCACCTTATCCTCACCTGCAACACTCTCCATAACGCAAGGTCCAGCTGCTGGCCCTTTTCTGCTGCTTTCTCCTGCTGCCGGGGTTTCCTCTGCTCCTTTCCTTTCTTCTATTGTGACACTCGGGACAGCCGAGCTGCCATCAGTTACATTCTCACTGCCTGACTGATCCCCTGCCTGATTTTATGCCTGCCCGCTGTGTCCCTCTCCTGCCTCGGGCTCAGTCAGTGGGGTGCTGCCACACCGTGGAGCAGCGGCATCCGCTGGCTCCTCATCTGGCGAGCACCAGTGTTACTGCGCTGCTCGGCTGGCCCGGCCCCTGGCTTGGGGCGCCCCTCAACCGGCCTTTGAGGACAAGTGTTCCGCCTGTGCCCCACATCCCCACACATCAAGCATTTAATGCTGCCTGTTCTGGCGTGCACCATGTAATGTCCCTCCCCATGTTTCACTCTGAAGGAAACCTCCAGCGCCTGTGATGGACAGTTCAGATGCATGAACACCTGTCTCCAGAGGGATTGGACATGTTTCAGTTCATCGTTCATACAGCTTAACCCCACAGTCCTAAAATTGCTTGCCGGCTTCCCAAAGCACTGCAGCTCCCGCTCCAACACCTCTTTGGGAATGAACGGGGGGAACACCGGAGACGGTGACCCGGGTGGAAGGCACGACGAGCGGGGAAACCTGCAGATAGATGCCATTCAGAGAGACGCCACTCGTTATTAACTCAGCCACAAGACAATCACACCTTTGTTCATCCTGGAGGCATAGGACAGGTTGGCTTGTCCCACATGGTCTCCCACTGCCAGGAGAACCGCTTCTACCGGAACAGATGGATCTGGCTGATCACACACTCCATGTAAGATAGCGAGTGAAAGCGTCTCCGAGGACACCATCTCTGACACCGGAAAAAGAAAAAAAAACTCCGACAAACAAACACACAGACTACAGCAAATGTAACCCACGACCAATTAACAACTCAATCTGAAACCATCAGCCATAAAGACAAAACAAGCTACTATAAAATGGATAAATAAATCTAACTTACTAACAGCAGGTCCCTCTCACCAAACACACTCACTCACACATTGACTCCCAGCATGCACCGAGAGAGAGAGAGAGAGAGAAAGAGACAGACAGACAGATTCCCCAAATTTATTATGAAAATGTCCAGAGCCATTAACGGTAAGATTTCTGTTAGCGGGTGCGAGCTCCAGGTCTACCTAACGTCTTGGACTCGCAGTGACGAGGATCAGTGACAAGCGGAGTCCTGTCATACTGAATCAGGATGTCCTTGATCCACTTCTCTCAGGCCTCATCAACATACTTCTGGTAGTATGCAAGCAGGGCTTTGGAAATGGCCTGATGGATGGCCCTGTGATGGCCCGGCGGCCTGTCTCCTCAGTGACTGTTGGGATAGGCTCCAGCATTTGAGAGCAGGATAAATGGTTTGAATAATGGATGGATGGATGGATGGATGGATGGATGGATGGATGGATGGATGGATGGATGGATGGATGGATGGCATAGATCTGTGCAACGTGTCCACCACCCTTCACTCTGACTCTGATGTCAACTCCAGCAAAATGAAGCACTGGCTCCAGAAGCTTGTAGTGGAGAGTGGCAGGCTCAACCACACCCAGGGGCCTGCCATGAACCTTATCGAGGCCATTCCCCCTCTTGCAGTGGGCAACTGCTCTGGCAGGGTTTTTTTTTTATCCAAAAAGCTGGACAGACTGTAGAGGACCTTTAGCTGGCCTGTTTCATCTTCAGCTAGGGTGCCATATGGAGAGAGAGAGGGAGAGGCAGAGGGAGAGGGTGATGAGTGTGTGTCAGAAAACTTGTTTTAATGGAACTTTGGGCTGACAAATGTGTTTGAGATGGAAAAGTAAAGGCAGGTCATCTACTGGAGATGGGAGTTTTCAGTCTTCTGGCTAAATGGCGTTGTGTGTAATGCCTCTGTGGTGTGTGTGTGTGTCTGTGTGTGTCTGTGTGTGTGTGTGTGTTAAGAGAGACAGAGCAGGATAGTAATTGAGAAAGAGAGCGACAGAGAGACAAACAGAAAAAAACAGAGAGCGAGATAAAGACGAGATAAAGATGTAAAAACAGACTGAGAGAAAAAGATAGACCGACAGAAAAGACAGAGAGAAGGACAGAGACACACAGACAAGACAGAGAGAAGGACAGAGAAACACAGAAAAGACAGAAGGATGGAGACAGACAGAAAAGACAGAAGGATGGAGACAGACAGAAAAGAAAGACGGATAAAAGCTGACAGAAAGAGGTGGACAGAGAGCATGTGATTGGCATCCATCCATGCATCTCCAGTTTGTGAGACACATCCAGACAATAAGAACCATGACAGACTGTCTGCTGAACACCAACAGATGTTCGTCATCCTTTTGTGTTGAACTACAATACTATGAGGGGGGGGGGTTTGTTTTCAGTCATCACTTAGCCTCGTATCTCACCATTTGGGCTGTCTACTAGTTCATCTTTACGTTCTGATTTTGGATCAAAGTCCGCAGCGATTTATTTCTCACTTATTGTAAAGACCTGGACTTATTCGAGATTTGTACCGTCGTGTTTTACATTCATTTGGATGAGTAACACGTGAATACCTATGTTATGTTATGTTGTTATGCTATGCTATGCTACGTTATGCTATGCTTTGTTACGTTATGTTACTTTGTATCATGTTATGTGATGTTATGTTTTGTTACGTTAGTTATGTTAGTATGTGGAGTCTCCGTGGACTATGATGTTTGCAGATGACAGTGAGAGCGAGAGTAGGGTGCAGGTGGAGGAGAGCCTGGAGAGGTGGAGGTATGCACTGGAGAGAAGAGGAATGAAAGTCAGTAGGAGCCAGACGGAATACCTATGCGTGAATGAGAGGGAGGACAGCGGAATGGTGAGGATGCAAGGAGTGGAGGTGATGAAGGCATATGAGTTTAAATACTTGGGGTCAACTGTCCAAAGTAACGGGGAGTGCAGTAGAGAGGTGAAGAAGAGAGTGCAGGCAGGGTGGAGTGGGTGGAGAAGAGTGTCAGGAGTGATTTGTGACAGAAGGGTACCAGCAAGAGTTAAAGGGAAGGTTTACAAGATGGTTGTGAGACCAGCTATGTTGTATGGTTTGGAGACAGTGGTCTCCAATGATGACAAGACAGGAGGTGGAGCTGGAGGTGGCAGAGATGAAGATGCTAAGCTTTTCATTGGGAGTGACGTCTACCTCTTGCAATGTGCAATTACCCAGAATTGCAGAGAGCTCAGTGTTAACCGACTGGTGTCTAAATTCAGGGGTTACCAGGTTCTGCACTGACCTCTCAGACAAACCCCAGGGTAAGAAATTCCATGGGAGTGTAGGAACAAATTTGTACCTGCGAACGATTGATGAACGAGGCCCCGGGTCTCCACAGTCTCCACCCAGCAACAGGCCAGTGGCCACTCTTTCAAGGACGAGGATGTGCACATCCTAACCCTAACCCTAACCCTAACTCTTTCAAGGACGAGGATGTGCACATCCTAACCCTAACCCTAACCCTAACCCTAACTCTTTCAAGGACGAGGATGTGCACATCCTAACCCTAACCCTAACCCTAACCCTAACTCTTTCAAGGACGAGGATGTGCACATCCTTGATGGGGAGGAACGCTGGGACTCAAACAGGCCATCTGTGTGAAGAGGGAACGACCACCCCTGAACCGAGGAAGGGGGACCTCAGAGTACATCTGTCACCATCTTACAATGCTGTGATTGCAACCATTCCCAAATCCTCTGTGAATAGTAACACATGCCCACTGAAATTAGTTAATAGTCACGCCCGTATTTGCATATGAAACTGGTCGTTGGTTTGGGTCGTTAACCTGGTGTAGCGTTTATAAGGGTGGGGGTACCCGCCGTCTCCCACGAAGACGTCCAGATGTACTGATTCAACTTCCTGTTATGGTCCATGTTTTGTTTTCATACTTGATTTTCTTGCTGTTGTGACACTTGACTCATGAGTCGTGGCATTACTGGACTCTATTTAGTGGAAAAGGTTTTGGCGGAGTTTCATGCTCAACATTTAAACTTTATTCTCCGTCAGGGTTTTTTTTCTTTTTAAAGGATTACGCTCGGCTTGGGTGGTTGGATGTTTAGCTTGGCAATGCAAAAGACCAGGGCTCCAAATCCCATGTGAGAAAAAAAGGATTTTGAAAGTTGAATGTGTAAGTGGTGTTGCGTAAGAGTTTCAAATGAGTTGACCATAATCGGTAGACAAACACAGTTACATAAACTACACATAAGTGTCCAGTCCTGCTCGAGCGCCTTGCTTTCCCTGCAAGTGTGTGTGTGTGTGTGTGTGTGTGTGTGTGTGTGTGTGTGTGTGTTTACATCTAAAGGCTAAGGAAATATGATTTTTCATATTTTTTTTTTGCAAGCTTTTCAGGACAAATAAAGCCTCCCTTTTCCCGCTTTAGTGTTTGTGCGTCTTTCCTTTCAGTCATTCAGTCGTCCTCCACCTTTCTTCCTCTCCTTTTTTGCTTGACAACCGGTTGCTGACAAAACAAGGACTGATCCACCCCAAAAAAGCGAGACTTTCCTCCACCAGAAAACGACCCCTTAGGTCCTTCGTACTACAAGCAGCTTATTACGACCTATAGTTGCATTTTAAAGTTAAGCGACCTCTAGCGGTCGTGCTGTCAATAGCGATCTAAGTTACTACACTATTTACTGATGACTTACTTTTATTAGCCTGCCTATGAGGCGTTGTATAAAGGATGTCAGCAAGTAGATAAAAACCCACAATGCACAGGGGTGAAAAGTGTATGTGGGTACTCAAAAGTATCTCCTGCCGCCGGTAGGGGGCGCTAATGTAGGAAACGCTCCTGTGGGTCGTATTAGAGGGTATACGGCCTGTGTGGTCATATGGGTTGGTGGAGCACTAAGACAGTTGAGTACTTCCTCCAACACCAAACACCTTGGTAACAGTTTCTATGAAGCTTACGCCTATAACACCCTATAAGCAGCTACTATAACGCCCTATAAGTGTGGCTATAAGTCATTGTAAGATTCATTATAACCATGTATACACCCTCACAACACCTCATAACCGCCTTTATGATACATTATGTCAATTTAAAACAGATTTATGCATTATAAATATGTCGTCATTAGCCTGTTTATCTGTCAAATGTTATAATGCATCATAGCCAACTTGTTTTGCTGAAGTTTTGTAGAGATGCATAATGAGACCTCAGTGCTATTTCACAGTCTTCAGCCATAGCCCATAGTCATTGTAATGCACATTATAGGAAAGTATGGGTGTTATAGAGGCAATAGATGCTTATAGGGCGTTATAGATGGAAGCTTCATAGAAAGTGTTAATGACACCTCTTCAGAGTGATGGACGGAGACTTTGATAAAGTAAGCAAGAGTTAATTCCAGATTGGTGAAAGGAAATAGCCAAAACAAGGGGAAATTGTCGGACTAAAACGAGTGTCTTGTGTGTTTGTCATCTTGAGGTGATGCTGAAGTTGTGGGTAGTGGAGCTCATGTCGAAATTGTATTGGACATTTTAGCTTTATGTCCTTTTTATTTCCCTCGATTTCTGTCTGCTTCTTTTCATCTCTGTCTCCGTCTGTCTCCCTTTTGAACCTGTCAGTATCTTTTCCTCCCCCCTTTTCTCCTCAGTGTGCGATGGAAGGATCTGTGTTAACGTTTCTGAACAAGACAACGTGACGTGGATGAGGCTGATCCCTGTCTCGGTGAAAAAGGCAGAAGCCACACATTCTTTCCCTAGAGACAGAGGATGACGAGGCTGTCAGTCAATGTCGCTTCTGCACTAGATAACTTTTACTGAGGTAACATCCTGTTGGGATGCTAGATTTTGGGTCTATCCGAATAAGTAACACCAACGGTTGCTTCAGGGAGGGACCTAGCCTCGCAGAGATAGTACTGTAACGATCACGGGGTGACTAGACTCGCTAGCCCTTGGCTAACGGGTCGGACCCTTTATTCGACTGGTGTGGGAGACCCGGGTTCACGTCCAGGCTGCCCCCCGGATTCGCTACATTGGTGTCAGAAGTGGGATGGCGAGACCGTGAGGCCATCGGAAGCGCGTGAGGGAGCTGATATGCTGAAGTGTGGGGACATGCTTCCCGAGGGAGGGGGGGTAGCAGTGGCAGGTGGCTGGTACAGGGCGCTGGGGCGCCGCCCCCGTCAGACATCAAGAGATGAAAATCTACTTAAACATGTTAAATATAATTTAGTTGTATAATGCAAATAATTCTGAAATAAAAGTGTTTGATTTCTGTCTGAATACATATACTTCCTGTGTGAGGGGCGCCGGCCAAACCATACCTTATGTAAGCCCTCAAACTTGTGGCGAGCAGGTGACCTGAGTCTGCTGTCTGATTGGTTTCTTCAGATTTTCCAGGGGGCGCAGTTCTGTGCCGCCCCAGACACGCCCACTTTCATTGGCAGCGAATTGGTGTTGTTTTAGTGTTTTTGATCTGATGTGATTGGACAGTTCTCGTGGTTGGACCACGTAGCGCGTGATTGGACCACGTAGCGCGGTCGCCCATGGTGCGGGGAAGCCAGGTTCGATTCCCGCATGCCCCCTGAATTCCAGCTACACAAGCTAACTCGACTGTTATTGGAGCACAGAGTGAAAAGGGGCGGGACTTAGGAAGGGTAAATTCTCTCGCTCTGTCGCTCTGTCTCTCTCTCTCTCTCTCTCTCTCTCTCTCTCTCTCTCGCTCTCTCTCACACTGTGCCATTCTGTTGTGGCATTTATATTCTTCTGACTAGCGTGACCACAGCTTAGAAACAGGGCTGATGGGATATTTCCCCCCCAACAGTCATTTTGATGCAGTCATGGTTGATACTGTGTGTGTGTGTGTGTGTGTGTGTGTGTGTGTGTGGGTGTGTGTGGGTGGGTGTGTGCGTGCGTGCATGCGCGCGCGTGTGTCTTGGAGCCATCAGCGTTAGTGTTTGACCAAACCTGTATAATGGATTGCATTGCAAATAAACAATGAAAGGGCTGAAGCAAACTGGGTGGTGTGTGTTGGGGGGGGGTAAATGGGAGGAGAATACCAATAGTTCTGTGAGTACCTAGTGTTTACTTTAAGCAAATGCATTTTAAAGTTAAGCGACCTCTAGCGGTCGTGCTGCCAATAGCAATCTTAGTTACTACACTAGGCGGCGAAACAACACAAAACCGCACCGTTTACATATTCTATTGTTCTCGTCACTGTTTACTGACTACTTACCTTTATGAACCTGTCTATGAGGCGTTATAAGAAGGATGTGAACAAATAGATAAAAACCCACAATGCACAGAGGCGAGAAGTATCTGTGGCATATCTCCTGCCGCCGGTTGGGGCGCTAATTTAGGAAATACTCCTGTGGGTCGTATTAGAGGGTATACGACCTGTGTGGTTGTATGTGTTGGAGGACTTGTCAGGGCCGATCCGAGGAGGGCTGCAGACTACCACATGCCTCCTCCCATACATGTGGAGTCGCCAGCCTCTTCTTTTCACCTGACAGTGAGGAGTTTCACCAGGGGGACGTAGCGCGTGGGAGGATCACACTATTCCCCCCAGTTCCCCCTCCCCCACAAACAGGTGCCCCGACCGACCAGAGGAGGCGCTAGTGCAGCGACCAGGACACGTACCCACATCCGGCTTCCCACCCGCAGACGCGGCCAATTGTGTCTGTAGGGACGCCCGATCAAGCCGGAGGTAACACGGGGACTCGAACCACCGACCCCCCTGTTGGTAGGTAATGGAATAGACCGCCACGCCACCCGAAATTAAACACATCCGCAGCTTGTTGCCTCTCAGTACAAACTCCGTCATATGCTGTGGACCGGTGAGCAGCTGTGTCCTTTGGTAAATAAGCACTTTGGCAGTGTTTGTCAAGGGAGAGCTGTGTGTTTTACATTCACCAGGCTCTGCACCAGTGATCTCCGCTAAGGCTTGGTGACGCGCTGAATAATTACGATATGCTCACATTGATTTTCTTCTGAAGATATAAAAGTGGGCAACGTCAGTGATCTAAATGGGGCCACTTGTGTTTGCGGAGGTTTTAGTGGTTTTGTGACTACCAGAGAGTTTTTTAAACCCTAATCTCACCTGGCCAGACATCTGTCTCATCGTGTTCGCAGGGGGTTTGCTGATAGGCTGCATTGTACATGATAATGTGAATAATCGGGCTATGCAGCCTACAGATAAGACAGGAAGTTTGTCCGAGGGAAGTTTGTAAAGTGAGAGCAAGCGAGAGAGATAATGATGAAACTTGTTACTATTTCCCTTGAAGACGACCGGTTGCAGACATCATTTACCAAGGTGTAAATCCTTTGTCCAAGAAGCACTCCCAAAACAACTGTCGGAAAAGGTTTGTTTGCAAGTGTTTTCACACCTTTTTGGCCAGTATGCATGGCAACAATTTACACCATGGTAACAGAGAATACTGGCATTTGATTGGCTGGAGGGAGTGCGATAAAACCGTATAATACACACGTAGTTCGGCTCAAGTTTGATCACCTTTCTAAATTCATACGCCGGACACCAAGTCTCTGTGTAACCATAGCAACATACTGACTCAGTAGCAAGGGCGGTGAACAGTCATAGCTAGCTTAGCGGCTAACTGTTGATTCACAACCTTTTAATTCTGAGTTCAAAACATTCAACAAAATAAGTTTTTATTTTAATATTTTTTATTTTAATATTTTAATTCTTTATTTAATTTAATTATGTAATTATTTTATTTAATTATTTAATGTTTTTATTTTTTGTTTAATTTCATTGTTTTATTTATTTAATTATTTGATGTTTTTGATGTATTATTTTAATGTTTTTATTTTTTATTATTTAATTGTTTTATTTAGTTATTTATTTAATGTTTTTATTTTATTTTCATTTTATATTTAAAAAAAATATTTTCATACTATGGCAAGTGACCATGGTATAAACGGGATAGTGAACGACGCAGGGTGGTTTAAAGGATTTTAATACACTTAAGTCCTTTCCAAGTTTTGTATATCTGATTGCTTTTAATAAAGGCTGTTTAGTCTAAATAATGCTTCCGATTGCAAAAATCTTTAAGCCAAGCCAACTTAGAAAGAATGCATAAATGTGGGCATATATCTTGTATACTTCCAGAAGTAATAAAAATATCAAGATAATATGTTCTAGCTTTAATTTCTCCTGAAACACTTTGGCTATCAGCGTGGTGTGGATTACATCTCTGCGCACTCCGGAGATACTTTTAAGCTTTCAGACTCACAATCAATATGTCTAATAGCAATTAAGCATTTAGCAATATATCTAATAGCAATTTAGCATCCAGCAAACACAGCTCTGCGCTTTAAAATTTGTCCCATTGCCATGTGCACCGAAGAATGTGCTTATTGCTGCAGTAGACGGAAATGATTCAGTCTGTATGGACATAAATAAAGCACTGCGTGCTGCAATCCAACAGATTTACATTCAGCGTTTGTCACCTGCCCTGCTTACTCATTGGCGTATCATCGCCATGGCCATTCCTCTGGGAGACCCAGGGTCCATCTGTCTGAAAATAGGAAGTGCTGTCATCAGCACTTACTGGAGGACGAGAGAGAGAGCGAGAGAGAGAGAGTGAGAGAGAGACAAAGGAATAGGAAAGGGTGAGAAAGAAAAATGTGGTGAGAGATGAAAGAGATGGAGGGCTCACATTTAGGACTAGCAGAGCTGAGATGGAGTGTGTGGGTATGTGTGCATGTGTGTGTGTGTATGGGGTGGGAGTAAGTGCTGGCATTTGTCATAATGATCACCCTTTTTTATTGTTGTCGTTGCTGCCTTGGCAGCTTTTGCTTTGACAATACTGTATTTAACTTTGGTGTCAATAAAATCTTGAACTGAGTTAAATTGAAGGAGAGAGAGAGAGAGATTTGATGGGAAAAAAAACCTTTATAAAAAAACTGATAAAAATTTTTTTTTTAAAAATGTCCACGACACAAAATAGTAGTGTACAGTACCGTTAAAAACACACAACGATTGCATCATCTCAGCACACTTTTTCATAAAATCACCCACGCTACTCGTTCCTTTACAGAATTTAAACTCGACCCAGACTCCGGCTCTCACCAATGAGAAGAAAACAGGAAGTACTTCCCGCCCTGTCCCGTTCTCCGCTCTGCTCTTCCTGCTACTGTGGATGGACAGTTTTGCCTCCCCAATTTAGTAGTAGTAATTAGTAGATTTAGTAGTTGCCACTTAGAGGCGTCAGCTTTTTTTTGTCGGAAGCTCTGAAAACGGAGACGGTGTTGGACCACCTCTCACCAAACCGTCAAAGTAAGAGCCCCCTGAGCTGAGACACCCAGCAGGTTCGTGACAACAGACCTTGTCACTGCTCGTGCCTCAGTATGGTGCTGGTCTCCTGTGGCCTCGGCTAAGTCCTGGAGTTCCTCTCAAGGTTTGTGTGACACTCCGAGTGTACTGTTGACGAAGTTGTCTTATTTGTACTTTTCCAGTGTCCCCACCGCTGTTGTGCAGACATAAAATCAGTTTTTATACTTTGGTGGTTTTCTCCGAAAGCAGACAAAAGCCTCCTTAAAATGTCCATCCTGTAGTAAAGCCGTGTTAAAATGCCAATAAGCAGGGTTGGGTTGTACACATGTTGTAAAGACAGAAAGCGTTACGAGTGAGTGATCAGAACAACCGACAGGGCTGATAACACAACTTTTAAAGCGATGTTGAAAACACTAAAAACGATCAAGCCTGGCCGTAGACACTGCGTTATCCTGAACATGTGTCCCGGTGTCCAGGTGTCCCGGTGTCCCGGTGTCCCAGTCTCTGTGTGTGTTATGAAGTCCTCTCCACACATCACACAGCTCACGAGCCTCAATAAGACGACCCAGACGACTGCGAGAGGCGGCGTGAGGCTCTGCGGGGCTCCTGGCTAGCCTGCCGTCCTCACTAGACTTAAAACCTCCACCTATAAATAGATAGTCCTCATTGTTACACTTCTCAATAACTTCATTCAACACATCTTAGAAAGACTAATCTCCCCACTCCCACAACTGGAGCATAAATATTAATAAACACCACTTTTACATTTTCATACACTGTTCTTACTTTTAACAGCCGGCCTTTAATAACTTCTTCAGACTCAACAGACTGAGGAGTAAACTTCCTGGAAAAAAGAAGTCCAGCCCCACAAGGGTTAATGGTGTTGGGACTTAAAAAGGTTTCACCAGTCCATTCTTTTTCAGACATATCAATTGACGGGGGGGGGGGGTGAGGGCAGCTATTGCTACAGTTGTTGTTTGATAAAATAATCATTGTTGTGTTGTGTTGTTGTTGTTTTACATGCTTTGGCAATATGTACACGTATGTCACGCCAATGAAGCACATATTGAATTGAATTGAGTGAGGCGAGGGAGCAAGAGAAGGAGGGAGAGCAGGAGAGGGAGAGAGGGGGGTTTGAGTGGCAGAATGTGCCCACGGCAAAGTGTTGAACTGATATAGTGGATTAATACAATGATGACTCTCTTTGACACACACACGCACACACACAAACACACACACACACACAAACGCACACAGACAGATGGCCCAGGGTGAGCTAAGACAATGACATCAGCATTAGGTCAGTGTGAACGAGTCACAACAGTGAGTCCTAAACCCTGCAGCTCAGTATTACGCAGAGAAGTAATGACGTCACAGTGAAGTACAGTGTCATACTGAGCTGTCACAGTGAAGTGCTTTTTTAAAAAGTACTTCACTGTGTAATACTGAGCCGTCACTTGACTACTCAGCGGATCCATGCCGTGTAATAATGATAATAATAACAATAATAACCACAGCTGGTGTTTTAACCATAGCTGGTTACACTACAGATTCGTGCACTATTAACCATCTAGTCTACATGGATGACCTGAAAACCTTTACCAAGAATGACCAAGAACCAGCTGGCCTTTTGACCATCGTAAAAGGCTTCAGTGACGACATCAACACGGAGTTCGGACTAGACAAATGTGCCAAAGCTACATTCAAAAAAGAAAGAAAGCAAAAATCAGAAAGGAGCACTACCGAAGAATACGAATGGTAATCCGAACTCAGTGCATCCAACCGACTGGAAGCCATCAACATCCTGGCTACACCCGTCGCAACTTACAGCTTCAACATCATCGACTGGAAACTAGAAGAGATCAGGAAACTAGATAGTAAGGCAAGAAAAATACTCACCTTAGAGAGGATGCACCACCCAAAATCAGATGTGGATAGAGTGTACCTCCCCAGAAACGAGGGTGGCAGGGGTCTAATCCAACTGGAGACTGCCCATAAAACAACCACAGTAGGCCTAGATACTTAGCTTAACGCCAGAGACGACCCCCTTCTCATGATTGCTAGAGAGCATGAAGAACAAAACAACAAGTACTCCGTAGCTAACCAAGCCGCAATGTTCAGAAGAGAGCTCCACCTCCCTGAGACACCGCAACCTGAAAATGAAGCTCCAACCATCCACGCTCGAAAAGTCAAACAGAAAGCCAAGTGTCACGCCCAAGAGCAAATTAAACAAAAATGGGAAGGGGAACAAATGCACGGGCAGTACCCAAAAAGAGTAGGTGAGAAAAATGTAGACCAACATATGACCGAACAGTGGCTCAAAACAGCTGGGCTGAAATCCCAAACAGAGGGCTTTATCATCTTTGCCCAAGACCAGGCCATCAAGACCAGGCCATCAAGACCAGGCCATCAAGACCAGTTCATGGAGTTCGGACTAGACAAATGTGCCAAAGCTACATTCAAAAAAGAAAGAAAGCAAAAATCAGAAAGGAGCACTACCGAAGAATACGAGTGGTAATCCGAACTCAGTGCATCCAACCGACTGCAAGCCATCAACATCCTGGCTACACCCGTCGCAACTTACAGCTTCAACATCATCGACTGGAAACTAGAAGAGATCAGGAAACTAGATAGAAAGGCAAGGAAAATACTCACCTTAGAGAGGATGCACCACCCAAAATCAGATGTGGATAGATTGTACCTCCCCAGAAATGAGGGTGGCAGGGGTGTAATCCAACTGGAGACTGCCTATAAAACAACCACAGTAGGCCTAGATACTTACCTTAACGCCAGAGATGACCCCCTTCTCATGACTGCTGGAGAGCATGAAGAACAAAACAACAAGTACTCCGTAGCTAACCAAGCCGCAGTGTTCAGAAGAGAGCTCCACCTCCCTGAGACACCGCAACCTGAAAATGAAGCTCCAACCATCCACGCCCGAAAAGTCAAACAGAAAGCCAAGTGTCACGCCCAAGAGCAAATTAAACAAAAATGGGAAGGGGAACAAATGCACGGGCAATACCCAAAAAGAGTAGGTGAGACAAATGTAGACCAACATATGACCGAACAGTGGCTCAAAACAGCTGGGCTGAAATCCCAAACAGAGGGCTTTATCATCGCTGCCCAAGACCAGGCCATCAAGACCAGGCCATCAAGACCAGGCCATCAAGACCAGGCCATCAAGACCAGGCCGTCAAGACCAGGCCATCAAGACCAGGCCATCAAGACTAGGCCATCAAGACCAGGCCATCAAGATCAGGCCATCAATACCAGGCCATCAAGACCAGGCCATCAAGACCAGGCCATCAAGATCAGGCCATCAAGACCAAGCCATCAAGACCAAGCCATCAAGACCAGGCCATCAAGACCAGGCCATCAAGATCAGGCCATCAAGATCAGGCCATCAAGACCAAGCCATCAAGACCAGGCCATCAAGACCAGGCCATCAAGACCAGGCCATCAAGATCAGGCCATCAAGACCAGGCCATCAAGACCAGGCCATCAAGACCAGTTACTACTGGGGTAAAATCCTCAAAGATGGCACAGACCCAGTGTGCAGGACATGTGGTCCATTCCAGGAAACCATTGACCATATGGTGGCAGGGTGCCCTGAGCTGGCCAGAACTGAATACCTACGAAGACACAACAAGGCTGCCACATGTCTGCACTGGAGCATCTGCAAAGAATTCAACATCAGCGCAAAAGAAAAACGGTACGAGCACAGTAACAGAAAAAGACCACATCACAATCTTATGGGACATGCCAGTACAGACAGATGGTGAGACGAAGGCCAACGGACCAGACGTCATCATCAAGAACAAAAACGAGAAAAGGTGCCTAGTCATCGACACGTCCACCCCGACTGAAAGGAGCACCTCAGTAAAAGTAACTGAAGAACTGTCCAAATATAAAGACCTCGAAATAGAGACTGAACGAATGTGGGGAATGAAAACCACAACAGTACCAGCAGTGACAGGAGCCCCGGGACTTGTAAACAAAGGGATGGAGAAATCCACCCAGCGGGTCCCGCCGGGTAGCACCAGAATACAAGAACCACAGAAGATTGCACCACTTGGAACATCTCATATCCTAAAAAAGGCGCCATCCATCAAATCGACTCCTACCTCATTCTAACCCCGGGCCCCAGGAATGGACCCGCCCGCTTATTATGTTGTATTATGGCATGAAGTTAAAGGACGTTTGTATAATAATAATAATAATAATACTAACAATAACAAGATGGCGGCATCATCTCATGATAATGTATGACCTGTCCTGTTTCGCCATGATTTCTCCTCACACCCTACTCCGCTGGTAGTGTGAGAGACTCAGAGAGAGGGCGAGAGACAGGGAGAGACTGAGAGAGAGGAGAGGGAGGGAGAGCGAGAGAGAAGGAGGGGGAGAGACGGAGCAAGGAGGAGAGGGAGGGAGGGAGAGAGGGAGTAAGAGAGAGGGAGAGAAAGATAAGGAGGGAGAGCGAGGGAGAGGGGGAGAGAAAGATAAGGAGGGAGAGCGAGGGAGAAGGAGGGAGAGAGAGAGAGGGAGAAGGAGGGAGAGAGAGGGAGACGGAGAGAAAGATAAGGAGGGAGAGGGAGGGAGAGGGGGGGAGAAAGATAAGGAGGGAGAGCGAGGGAGAAGGAGGGAGAGAGAGAGAGACAGGGAGAGACAGGGAGAGAGAGGAGAGGGAGGGAGAGTGAGAGAGAGAGAGGGAGCAAGGAGGAGAGGGAGGGAGGGAGTAAGAGAGAGGGAGAGAAAGATGAGGAGGGAGAGCGAGGGAGAGGGGGGGAGAAAGATAAGGAGGGAGAGCGAGGGAGAAGGAGGGAGAGGGAGAGGGAGGCAGAGAGAGGACCCAATGATAATGATAGATGAACACACTACATGTTAACTGTGAGTGTGTTTATATCTGACAAGTAAAAGTAAAAACTGAAACAACGGTGTGTGTGTGTGTGTGCGTGCGTGTGTGTGTGTGTGTGTGTGTGCGTGTGTGTGTGTTCACAGAGCAGCAACACACATCACACTGGATGCATTAATGCTGCTCTACAGTCACTGTGTTTATATACTTACCAGTCTGCTGGGCCACCCAACATACATACAAGTTGTGTGTGTGTGTGTGTGTGTGTGTGTGTGTGTGTGTGTGTGTTGGCCCACCCAACTAATGGACAGACATCTCTACATGAACGCCATAGGACAGATCCACAAATAGCACGCTGTGGTAAAACGCCACTGGACAAATGGACACAGAGTGCTTGTGCTGTGTGTGTGTGTTTGTGTGTGTGTGTGTGTGTGTGTGTGTGTGTGTGTGTGTTTCTGGGTGTCTGGTCTATACTGCTACTGTATCCACTGTATTTACTAAAGTGGTCTGGCAAATACTCTGAGTACACATACTGTTTTTAGAACCCCCCCCCCCCACACACACACACAGGCAACTGCAGTCAAGCCAGGGGAACTCTCTCTGTCCCTGTCTCTCTCTCTTGTCTAAGGTGTCTGTCTCTGTCCCTGTCTCTCTCTCTCTTGTCTAAGGTGTCTGTCTCTGTCCCTGTCTCTCTCTCTCTTGCTCTCTCTCTCTTGTCTAAGGTGTCTGTCTCTGTCCCTGTCTCTCTCTCTCTCGCTCTCTCTCTCTTGTCTAAGGTGTCTGTCTCTGTCCCTGTCTCTCTCTCTCTTGCTCTCTCTCTCTTGTCTAAGGTGTCTGTCTCTGTCCCTGTCTCTCTCTCTCTTGCTCTCTCTCTCTTGTCTAAGGTGTCTGTCTCTGTCCCTGTCTCTCTCTCTCTTGTCTAAGGTGTCTGTCTCTGTCCCTGTCTCTCTCTCTCTTGTGTAAGTGTCTGTCTCTGTCCTGTCTCTCTCTCTCTTGTCTAAGGTGTCAACATCGTCGTGTCGTG
>JAJHIY020002095.1:37500-60821 GCA_022114975.2 Lampris megalopsis | reverse complement strand
GGGATTCGAACCGGCGAGCCCCGTGTCGGTAAGCAACAGAATAGACCACTACGCTACCCAGACCCCCCTGTTTTCAATAATCTTGCTGACCACTTTCATGGTGGGCTGGGTGGGTGGCTGGTCGGGTGGAGGTTGACATAAGACTGGGTTTTCTTGATGTTTAATGCTAGGCCCAAAGGCAGTCAGGATGTCCTGGATGCCTCTTGCGGCGTGTGCTGCCACGGCGTTGTCGTCTGCATACTGACGCTCCGTCCGTGGTGGTTGTGTTGCAGACTCTGCTCCCGGCCTTGAACCTGATTAAGGTTGAAGAGCCCGCCGTCAGCTCCGTATAGGTCTGGGGTCCCCCGTGGCCGCTCCTCGCTGATGAGGTGGAGTATGGCAGCAATAAAGACGGCAAACAGGGTGGGAGTGACGGTGCATCCCTGTTTGACCCCCGTTTCTAAACACACACACACACACACACACACACACACACACACACACACACACACACTGTGACCCCTGTAATGCAGCCCTGGTTGTACAGCCTCTTACTATGGGATGTACTGCTGCCTGAACTAAAACACTACTTCCTTTTGTTTTCAGATAAGCGACCCCTCCTTTTATCTCCCTCGCTCATAAGCACACACACACACACACGCGCACACACACACACACACACAGGTTATAAACCAGTCATGATGTTTCATACTGTTATCATCGTGTGTGTGTGTGTGTGTGTGTGTGTGTGGTAATTAAGCTTACATCTGTCAGCTTTATGGGATTTTCATGGTTTTAAAGGTGTTGTATACATAAATTATAAATATTACCAGTTTAAGAATGTGTTCAGAGTTCAGAGAGAGAGAGAGAGACGGAGAGAGAGACAGAGCGAGAGCAAGAGAGAGAGAGATGGAGAGACAGAGATAGATAGATAGATAGAGAGAGACAAAGAGAGAGACAGAGAGAGAGAGAGACAGAGACAGAGCGAGAGCAAGAGAGACAGAGAGAGAGAGACAGAGAGAGAGCAAGACAAGAGAGAGAGAGATGGAGAGACAAAGAGATAGATAGAGAGAGAGAGACAACGAGAGAGACAGAGAGAGAGAGAGAGAGAGACAACGAGAGAGACAGAGAGAGAGAGAGAGAGAGAGAGAGACAGAGACAGAGACAGAGAGAGAGCAAGACAAGAGAGAGAGAGGGAGAGAGAAAGAGATAGATAGATAGAGAGAGAGAGAGAGAGAGAGAGAGAGAGAGAGAGAGAAAGAGAGAGAGAGAGAGAGAGAGAGAGATAGAGAAAGAGAGAGACACACGGAGAGACAAAGAGATAGAGAGAGATAGAGATAGAAAGAGAAAGAGAGAGAGATAGAGACAGATAGAGAGAGGGAGAGAGAGAGAGAGAGAGAGCAAGAGAGAGAGAGACAGAGAGACAAAGAGATAGATAGAGAGAGAGAGAGATAGAGAGATAGATAGAGAGAGATAGAGAGAGAGAGATAGAGAGAGGGAGATAGAGAGAGGGAGAGAGAGAGAGATAGAGAGATAGATAGAGAGAGAGAGATAGAGAGAGGGAGAGAGAGAGAGATAGAGAGATAGATAGAGAGAGAGAGAGAGAGAGAGAGAGAGAGAGAGAGAGAGAGAGAGAGAGAGAGAGAGAGAGTAGATCACAATCCATACTAGAAACAGTCTCTCCACACACACACACACACACACACACATACATACATACACACGCATGCACACACACACAAACACACACACACACACACACACACATACATACATACACACGCATGCACACACACACACACACACAGATGCTGTTGTGTATTTCAGGGTCAGCTGGTGGAGCGGCGCGCCAGGTGGACACCGGGGCAACGCTGCATCACATCCAGGACGGACCAGACGCAGTAGCGGCGCAGCGCCACCGTCAGTCTGAAGCATCGTTTGTCCTGAACACGGACGACTTCGGCCACCACTTAACCAACTGCTCCACTTAACACCCACCCAGGCCGCAGCCTCCAGAAACGGCGAGGCGACACCGCGGGTTTAGTTCTGATTGGACGATAGTCATTTTTTTTCCCTTTAAGAAGTGTGACGACTCATGACAGTTACTTGTGTGTTTGCTGTGTAATTAACACATTGTGTACATTAGCTAACGGAAGTATCGCTACCGTCCTCGTTCTGCAAACAGCAGCGTAGCGCAGCATCAGGTTCTGCTGAGCTGCTGGCAGGTGAGCCCAGAGTCAGGGAAGCCGGCCAGCTGGCCGGTGATCCGAGGGTTGCTGGTTCACCGCCGCCGACACGACGGTGTGTGGGTGACATCTGAATTTGTGGCCTGCTGCAGGGACTACAGCGCACCACGCTCTGACCAGGAAGTACACTTTTTTTGCGGGGGGGTTCCCCCCCTTTTTATTCCCCAATTGTACCCGGCCAATTACCCGCCTCTTCCGAGCCGTCCCGGTCGCTGCTCCTCCCCCTCTGCCGATCCGGGGAGGTGCTGCAGACTACCACATGCCTCCTCCCATACATGTGGAGTTGCCAGCCGCTTCTTTTCACCTGACAGTGAGGAGTTTCCCCAGGGGGACGTAGCGCGTGGGAGGATCACGCTATTCCCCCCAGTTCCCCCTCCCCCCTGAAACAGGCACCCCTACTGACCAGAGGAGGCGCTAGTGCAGGAACCAGGACACATACCCACACCTGGCTTCCCACCCGCAGACACGGCCAATTGTGTCTGTAGGGACACCCAACCAAGCTGGAGGTAACACGGGGATTCGAACTGGCGATCCCCGTTTTGGTAGGCAACGGAATAGACCGCTACTCTGTCCAGAAACCCAAACATGGGGGGGGGGTTGTACATTTTATAATCAATCAATCAATCAATCAAGTTGCATTTTATGACCTACATTTGTTTGTACATAGGCTGTAGCGCCACCTGTCTCTCCATCAGCGGCTGCCAACACCATCGGCACATTATTACTGCATCATCGCTGCAACATACCTGTCTCAGCTTTGACAGCATTTTTAAACAATTATTGGCCGATACCGATAAGCTGGCCGATATATCGCGCAGCCCTACTGAATGTGTGTGTGTGTGTGTGTGTGTGAGAGAGAGAGAGAGAGAGAGAGAGAGAGAGAGAGAGAGAGAGAGAGAGAGAGAGAGAGAGAGATGTTGGCAAATACAAGCTCGTGCTCCCCGTGTAGGCTACGTTGCTGATGCAGTAGCTTTAATCATATCTGTATTTCAAATGCATGGATCTCGTTGTGGTCTCCTTGTTTTGTGTTGCTGTTGCACACCCTCGCCAGTCAGATTCGGTGGCTTTGCGCGTTGCTGAAAACATCACAGGGAATTATCTTGTCGTCTATCAGAGCTCATTATCCGATCGAATAAATTCATTATCACACGCAGACGGTGCCTGGCGATACAGCCCGGGGCAGATGCTCGCTGACAATATCTCACCATAAATCACGGCCCGTTTGTGCAACGAGCTCTTCATTAGCGCATTATTTTTTGATTATTTGTGTGAAACGCCGCGGTCGGGTTTCCTCGTCAGGGTCCCCGGGCCCCCCCCCCCAACCTCCGCCTGGCCCAGGGGCAGATGCTGCCGGCGCAGCGGCAGCTTTGCGGCACGAGCCTCCGCTTTCTGGCATGGACATATGTGGGTTGCCGCGGGCTGCGGCCTGTCATGGGCTGTAGCTTTTCTCACCGCTGATGCGAGCGGATGGGGTCGATGTGATTGGCTGCTGAGAGCGGAGGGGTGGAGCGGCGGTTGTGTTTGTGTGTGCGTGTGTGTGTGTGTGCGTGTGTGTGTGTGAGAGCAGCGGTTGGTCGGGGGCCGGTGTGCTCGCAGCTTCATCAACGTCTGTAAACAGACAGCGACACGGCTCATAACACGCGCCGAGACACGCACACGCACACACACATGGATATACACACATAAACCACAGCCACAACGATGAAGAGTAGGGAAAGAAAATGAAGAGAAGAAGAAATTAGTAGACTCCTGCAAAAATACTATATGGTGAAAGAAATGGAGAGAGAGAAAAGTAATAGAAGGAAAGAGAAAGGAGTTGGGGGGGGGGGTATGAAGACTCCAGAAATGGGGATGAAGATGACCACGTGATAAGGAAGAAAGGATGAAGACGAGAGTGTGAGAGAGTGAAGGATGAAAGAGATGAGGGAGGGAGATAGAAATGGGTTGAGACAGAGTTGGAGAAAGGGTTTGACAGGGGGGGGGGTGAAAGAAGAGCCGAGGTAGAGGATGGGGGGGGGAGAGAGAGAGAGAGAAGGAAAGAGAGGGGGAGAAAGGGGGGAAGGAGAGGTTAGTTGGATAAGCGGCGGGGGGGGGGGGGGTGAACGAAGAGCCAGGAAAGAGGTTGAAGATGAGAGTGAGAGAGGGGGGAAGGAGAGGTTAGTTGGATAAGTGGCAGGGGGGGGACGAAAGAACAGCCGGGACAGAGGTTGAGGACGGGGGGGGGGGGGGGACAGACAAAGAGAGAGAGAGGGAAAGAGGGGGGGAGAAAGGAGAGGTTAGTTGGATAAGTGGCAGGGGGACGACAGAGGTTGAGGATGGGGGGGGACAGAGAGAGAGAGGGAAAGAGAGGGGTAGAAAGGGGGGGAGAAAGGAGAGGTTAGTTGGATAAGTGGCGGGGGGGGGTGAACGAAGAGCTGGGACAGAGGTTGAGGATGAGAGCGAGAGAGGGGGGGGGACAGAGAGAGAGAGAGGGAGGGAGGGAGGAGAGGTTAGTTGGATAAGTGGGGCAGTGCTGCAGCATGACACATCAGCATTCTGAGCACAACGGCAGAGAGCAGCGCAAGGATCGCAATGGCGCACACGTACACACACACACACACACACACACACACACACACACACACACACAGACACACACACACCAAAAAAAGACATATCCTCAACCAACAAAGGTCTCGAACAAAATGATAAAATTGCACATGCCACCACACAACACACACATGCACAACCCTTAATTTTAGACACACACACACACACACACACACACACACACACACGCTCCTACAAACACACAACAAATGCATGACGGTGTATACCGATTCCGAACACGTCCACCGTAGCAGCAGCTCTGCTGCAGCGCCACAGCGGATCCGGCAAAACCCACACGGGCCGGCGGGCGACACGCGGGGAGGCGCCGGCGTGTCCGGAGCAACGGCCTCCGCACCTCCCTCCACAACGGGCGTCATCGGAGGCCCGGTCCCAGTCGCTCGTTTGAAGGAGCGACTGTACGGGGACGTTTAGTGATCGATTCAGACTCTCGTTCTCACGGTGCGCCTCTACTAGGCGGCTCGTTCCAGGAATTACGCACGTTAAAGCCTGGCCAGACGGGTTGTGTTAAAGCCTGGCCAGACGGGTTGTGTATGATGGATTGATGGATTGCTCCATCAGACCATACTAGATATGTACCTCCCAGATAGAAAAACTGCTGTGGCCCGGACCCGTCCCACACCCGACACTTCATCCGGCCCACATACTGCGTGGAATGATGGCACTTGGGCGGTCCGCCCCTGTTGGCCAGATCTGGGCCAGAACCAAGCCATAGCGATGCCGCATGGGCCACATATTTGCCAAAGGTGGCCCATATTTGTTTTTTGATATTTGGGTCATATTCACCATTTACCACACGGGCCACTTCAGGGTCACATCCATTTTGTAAGGGCCAGAAGAAGGCCAGCAGTGCCGCATCATTGCCTGAAGTGGCCCACATCCGGATGCTGTCTGGGACTGGTCTTCGTTTTTTGACATTCAGCGTGTTTACATGCAAGTTAATTTTTTTTAATCACATTAAAAAGCTAGTTTGATTATTGCAACTGCCACATAAACACCTTAATCAAACTATCTTCATCAGATTAAGGCCCAAGTCGCCGCAAGCGTAATGCGATTAGCAGAGCTAGATGTTTCGTCAGTCGTCAATTTCATTGGTTTGTAAACACCTTAATTGGAGTTCTTTGAATTGGTTCATCCATCCATCCATCCATCCATTATCCAAACCGCTTATCCTCCCCAGGGTCTGTACATTCACCCAAAAAATGAAGAGACTCCCGCTACCGCTATTTGATCCGGAAACAACAGACAGAGAACGAAGACCGTGGCGAGCGGCTTTAAACCGCCACATTTCCGGAGCGAGACTGACACAACGTTTGTGCTCGTGCAACTAAAAGAGCTCGACATCCCAAAGTTTTCTGGACTGGCGGCAAAACAGAAACAGAGACATTTTCACCAAGTCTCAAACACTTCCCTCACGTAATGGCAACTTCTGCTCCGTAATCCGCCTACGCGGCGAGTCGTGTAAACTCAGATCACCGAAGAGCTCCCGTCACTGCAAAACACATCCGGACGCCTTCGTCAACCCACGAACAAAAGCCACTTTATTTGCCATTGTACTCTCACAACGGCTTGTACTCTTACAATGAATGTGTTTTCTGAGATTTCACCCACCCTGTTGTACAGCAGCAGTGGGCAGCCGCAGCGCCCAGGGGACCAACTCCAGTTCTTCTTCCCGTGCCTTGCTCAGGGGCACAGACAGGAGTATCAACCCTAACATGCATGGCTTTTGACGGGGGGAGGAAAGCGGAGCACCCGGAGGAAACCCACGCAGACACGGGGGAGAACATGCAAACTCCACACAGAGAGGACCTGAAACGGCCCGGGGTTCGAACCCGGGACCTCCTTGCTTTGAGGCTACAGTGCCACCGTGCCGCCGACCGTGCTGTCAATTTGCTTATCCACCAGTGGAGTTTTCCCTCGGAGGCCAATGGAAGCCAGGTTTACCCCCCCCCCAGACTGTAGTTGTCATTTCAATAAAAACATTTTGTCAACAGTTTCGGTAATTCTTCTGCACTGTTGCAGCCATCCCTTCCTCGTTTCTCATCGAGTATTTTACAATGAGTGAAACAGCGCCCCTCTGATTGTTAACGCCTGATGAATGTCAGTCAACGTGTGTGGTCAAACACTGTATTGCACTCCTGCTGTAGAAGTAGTCGCGTCAAATCCGCAAGGGAGCCAGGCAGCAGTTGGCTTCCATTGGTGAAGAAGAAAAAAAAAATGGAAGGATTAACCAACCAGATGAGTCTACCATCACGCCACTGCCAACCTGCGATTATTCAGGGCGGGTTGGAGCTATGCTATGCTACAGCACCGTGAGCAAGTAGTAGCGTGCAGTTATGGGGTGGGGTGGGGGCTGAGATTTGGAGTTTGTAATAAAACAACAACTTTACCAAACTACCACTGCAGCAGCCATTTAAAATGAGGACTGACGGCAGGCCGACGCCAGAACCAGAACTGTGTATGGAGAGGAAAGGAAGGATTCGGACCTTCAATGACGAAAACAAGTTATGTCTGCACGGAGACAAGAGAACGGCCTTCCTCTTCAGATAGAGTGAGTGAAATGCACACCCTCTTCTCTCTCTGTGGATTTACTGTTGATGGAACTGCCCATGTAGCCATGTGTACAAATTGTTATATGGTTACAATTTTTTTTTATGTGCTTATAATTGGCTGGCTGTTTGCCTGCTCCGTGGTGTTGCTGGACCCGAGGCGGGACATGCTTGGCCGGCTGCTGGAGCGCTCGTCATCTGGGGGGGTCACATGATCTGGAGGTGCGTCCCTGCTGGAGTGGAGACATGGGGGCTGCAGATGGCCGTTTGACTGCACCATAGAGGGGTGCCACCCGGGGCAGGGCGTGCATAGCAGGTTGCATGACTACCGGACCCTCGGAGTTGCTCCGCTGGACCAGCTCAATCAACCACCCGCTAATCAGGCAGTGAGCGCAATCATCTCAGCGAATACCATCATATTCAATCAGTGGGTAGCAGACGTTAAACTATCATGCCCTGAAAACTCTAATAAAAGCAGGCTTGAACATTTTTTAACATCATCTACATTTTTACTCTCTATTCTTTCTTATTTAGTGGAAATGTTGAACTTAATCCCGGACCAGATTCAGATGTTTTATGTCGATTTTTTTGTATTTTTTTAGGACCAGTATAGCTAATTTGAGGGGCAGCCCAGGAACCACCGCAGCCAGGACACGAACCTGGATCTCCTTCACCGCAGGTGACAACGTTAACCAGTCAACTCAAGGGTCCGACCAGTTAGCCAAGGGCTAGCGTATGCGCTTCCGATGGCCTCACGGTCTCACCAGGCAAACTATAACAGACTCTGTTTGTACACATCTTTACCAAATGTTATACAACAGGGCGGCACGGTGGCCCAGTGGTTAGCACTGGTGCTTCACAGCAAGAAGGTCCTGGGTTTGAACCCCAGGCCGTCCCAGCTCCTTTCTGTGTGGAGTTTGCATGTTCTCCCCGTGTCTTCGTAGGTTTTCTCTGGGTGCTCCGGTTTCCTCCCACCATTAAAAAGACATGCATGTTAGGGTTAACACTCCTGTCTGTGCCCCTGACCAAGGCAATTGAAAGAAGAACTGGATTTGGTCCCTGGGTGCTGCACGGCAGATGCTCACTGCTCCTAGTATAGGATAGGTTAAATGCAGAGAGGAAGTTCGTTGTGTCTTTCTCAACCACAGCACATGTTCACAATCATGACTCCAATCCTTTTTCCCTTTCCTAAAAATCCAATAATTCCAACTATCCACCCTCTGTCCTCAGTATCTGTGCAGTGTCCTGAAGCTAAAGCAGTTAAACCACAAGGAAGATTGAACCGCTTCAGAAAAAATCCACCTTCCCTATCCCAACTTTGTCGAATTCGAGATCTAAAATTTGCCATCCAAACACCCAAAGTCTTGCCTCCAAAATGGACTAAATTAAGATCATGCTTGTGCAGTCAAAAGCACATATAATGCCAATTTCTGAATCATGGTTAACTCCTGCTATCTTTATGCATGCTCAATAATCCAGGTAAGGAAATCACAGGAAGTTGAATCAATTCATCTGGACACAATTTTTATCGGGAGAAACGTTTAATCACGTCTCAGTGACCCCCTCCTCAGTCTCAGCTGACTTACAAACAGCACAGTTACATAACGACCCAACCAACTATGGGTTTCATGGGAAAATTGATGTAACCATCAACCAGATCCATTGTAACCCTAGTTAATGGTCATGTCAATTTGCATACGAAACCGATCGTTGGTTCAGTCGTTATGCAAATGTGGGGATACCTGCAGTCAGTCGAGACCGAAGAAGTAGATGAGTGATGAAACGTTTCTCCCAATACCTGCTGTGTCCAGATGAACTGATTCAACTTTCTGTGGTTAACTCCTACTAGTTCTGATTCTTTCCTCTCAACAGAAAACTACCATCGTAGAGACTGCACTGATAAAACTGGCAGTGGCGTTGACTTTTATGTTGCTCAGAAATATGTGCGTCCAATAACACAAATTGAAACCGAAACGGACCTTGCAGCTGGTTTTAAATTTCACATGTGAACAGGCAATTACAATTATCGTCACCTATAAGCCCCCAAATGTCAGTGCAAGTGTTTATTTATCACGGTTCACTGATGTCATAAAATCAGTAAAAACGATGGAGCTTGTTATATTGGGTGATATCAATCTGTACTGGAATGACAGCTCATCAAAATTATTGAAAGCCACTGCAATAAAGCTTGGCCTCTATCAGTTAATCAAGGAGCCAACTAGAATCAGTAACACTCACAGTTCAGTCACTGACCTTATAGTATTTACAAATCAACCCGTCTGGAGTAATTCATACCGCGATATTGGATGACTCACTTATATATGCTGCTGGGAAAACTGTCAAAACCCCGAGAAGCCACGCTCACCACCTTGTCTCCAAAATACCAAATTTAAAACTACCTATGTTTAATGCCGAAATTAGAGATATTGATTGCAGCAATAAACAGTTACTTGGAAACCCAGAACAAATTCTGGCCCAGTTCGATGACAGAGTAGTGCGGGCTTGGGACTGGAACTTAGAATGCACTGGCTTGTGCATCCCCAGTGGCTGGGTTGACAATGTGAAGACCACAAGCAAAATATACTACTGCCTACAAGGTACAATATCGGCCGAATAAATTACCATGGATAAATTCTGCAATTACTCAAATAGAAGTCTATCTGTCTCTGAAAAAGCACAGAGCCTCAAATCATTGGAGAGTAAAACACATTTCATAGAGATCAGAAACAAGTGTACTACTGAACTACGCAAGGCTAAGACTGCCTATTTCCAAAAGTAAATTATTCAAACCGCCTCGAAACCTAAAACATTATGGCAGACACTTAAAGTCATCACTGGCAAAAATGAGAGGAAAAAGAATGAAAATATTCAGATTTCTCTACAAGGCACTCTAATCACTGAAGCTAAGAAGATTGCAAGCTCTTTCAATTATTATTTTGTTAAAACTGTTAAAAAACTAACATCTAACTTTGATACTCCCTCTTATCCCCCCCTCTTTCTATTAGATTAAACAGAATGAGCCATCTGATATTTTGAACTCTGAAAAATTCTCATGCTTGTGATATTTAAGGTTCAAATATGCATTTTTTTAAGACTCATGCTGACAGCTTTATGCCTCTTCTCCATCATCTGATCGATCTCTGTATCAGGCTGTCTATCTTTCCTTCTGGCTGGAAAACTGCTCAAATCACCCCCATTTTTAAATCTAAGGATCCAACTCTTGTTTCAATCTACAGGCCATTCTCCCAGAAAAAAATCTTAATAACCAATTAAACAATTGAAAGCAATGACCTCCTCATGTGAATTTCAATATGGGTTCCACTCTACCTGATCAACCATGTCTGCATTATTATTATTTAATGAACAAATATGTACTTCACTCAAAACAGATGATGTCACTGGAGCCATTTTTATTGATTTTTCCAAAGCCTTTGATACAGTGAATCATCAGATTCTGTTGAACAAGCTCAGCTCATTTAAACTTTCCTCCACTGTGGTAATGATGCTCTCTTCATACTTATCTAGCAGGTCCCAAGTGTTAAAATCGGTCATGTAACATCTTGCCCTATAACTTGTAATATGGGAGTTCCCCAAGGCAGCATTCTGGGTCCTTTACGCTTTCTTCCATGGATCAATGACCTCCCCAATGTTTATAAATATGCTAACTGTCTACTATATGCTGATGACACTAATTTCTTTCTGATCCAAACTCTGATGTCATAAATTCAAAACTCTCTTCTGACATTCTACTTATGTGACTGGTTAAACTCTAATCATCTTTCAATGTCAAGAAAACAATGTATGTATTTCCATCCCCCTAAGCTATCTATATCTATGTCTGACCCCATTAATTTTGCAAATCAAATACTATCCATCACAAAAACCTGAAAATATCTTGGAGTATCCCTCAATTCACATCTCACTTATCAAAATCACATTCATAATCTAACAAAGAAGCTAAACCAGAAATTTTATGTTTACAAGATCAGACCATATCTCACCCATACTGTCTCAGACATATCTAAACACAAGCGTTCTTTCAACAATACACCTACTGTCTTTCAATCTGCTTATAAGATTATAAGATCCATGACAACCTTCCTCCTTAGACTCACCAGTGCACCGCACTTTCACATTCCAACACCCTGACTTTTAAGAACTACACAAATAATCTTGCCATTAAATTTTACTTTCAGATCCAAAACAACTCCTCTCCAACACTTATCGCTCTACTAACAAGACGCAACATAGGACAAGAATGCATCACTAGATCAATCTCACATCCACTAATTACAGTACCAGCTTACAAAAACAACTATGGTCAGAGATCATTTTTTCACACATACACTAAAACCTGAAATGAGATCCCATATTACATTAGAGCAGTAACTTCGATTATACACTTCAAAAAGGGATATAAAAACTATCTCAAGGAAGAACACACCTGCAACCTCTGATTAGACCCACATATACCATCTTACTCTCCCCACTTAAGTCCTCCCCTCTGTAGTATCTGTGTAGCGGTTTGTTTTGCTGTTTTTTTTTCCTATAATTTTTTTCTGTTTTTATTTTGTATTGTAATGTGCTGCAGAACAGGAATCTGCTTTAAACCAGTTTTTTTTGTTGTTGCATTTTCCGCCTTTTTTCTTAGACAGTGATACTCGAGAGAGACAGGAAAGGCAGGGGAGAGAGAGGGGACGACACGCAGCAAAGGGCCCAAGCCAGATTCAATGCATATTGCAAATAAATCGCAAAATAAAGAAATAAAGAAATATATTGTAAAGCTAATTTTTGTTTCAATATGGTTCAGTCCCACCATGGACAGAGCCATTATACGAGCAATTCGAAATGGCAGTTGGCTCAATAATAAAGTACAGAGGTATACTATAGATTTAAAACACACATACACACACACACACACACGAACGAGATGAATGAGGGGACAGCATCTCAATACGGTGTCAGACTGCAAATCCATACAGGTATGTAAAGGTCAATACTCCTCATTCTTTAAGTCTCCAACCCACTAAAACACAGCTGGGTTTCAAAGCCATGGATTAACTTCAATGATCGGTTCCATCAAACGGAGCTGCCTTTGACTCGACTCCAAACACTAAACGATAAGAGTTTGTTTCTATCGGCGTGGAAGTGTTGGACTCAAGAGAAGAAAAGAGGGGGGAAAAAAGGAAAAAAAAACACCTAAATAGACAGAAAAGCTGCTTTCAAGAGACTGGATTTAAGACTCTGATATTGAACTGCTGAAGTAGTATTCTTTTTTTTTTTTCACATCCAACCCATTCACAAAAAATCAGGAATGAGCACTCAGTCATAACTTAAAGACGGCAGTTTTCTATTTTCGTTTGAAACTGAGCAAATCCAGAGATGATATCTGATGTCAGTCCTGTCTGGGGAAACACAGAGATGATGTTTGATGTCAGTCCTGTCTGGGGAAACACAGAGATGATGTCTGATGTCAGTCCTGTCTGGGGAAACACAGAGATGATGTCTGATGTCGGTCCTGTCTGGGGAAACACAGAGATGATGTCTGATGTCGCGTCCTGTCTGGGGAAACAACGAGATGATGTCTGATGTCAGTCCTGTCTGGGGAAACACAGAGATGATGTCTGATGTCGGTCCTGTCTGGGGAAACACAGAGATGATGTCTGATGTCGGTCCTGTCTGGGGAAACACAGAGATGATGTCTGATGTCGCGTCCTGTCTGGGGAAACACAGAGATGATGTCTGATGTCAGTCCTGTCTGGGGAAACACAGAGATGATTTCTGATGTCAGTCCTGTTTGGGGGGAAACACAGAGATGATGTCTGATGTCAGTCCTGTCTGGGGAAACACAGAGATGATTTCTGATGTCAGTCCTGTCTGGGGAAACACAGAGATGATGTCTGATGTCAGTCCTGTCTGGGGAAACACAGAGATGATTTCTGATGTCAGTCTTGTCTGCGGAAACACAGAACTCAGAAGAATGGTTTCAGCCCTGAACCTGCAGCGTGGCTCAGGGGAATGGGCACATTTGTCCTGGTAGAGGTTTGCAAATGGAGCTCTGTCTTTTGGCAACGATTCACCTGGGAGAAATAAAATCCATAGCAACATTATCCAAAAATAAAAATAAAAAAATAGTGGTGGGGAACAGCTTCGCGCGCTATGAAAGAGATTTTATCAAACACCTTTTTAATCTTTAGCACCTGAAAATTGAGCCTTGATATTTTAGGTTAATTGCCCTCCCTGCTTTTAACAATGCTATCAGCCACTGCCAAGTCTCTATAATAGTCTCTTAATGCAAGATCTCACCTTTTCCCATTTGTCAGGCTGTATCTGTGCCATTATGCATGCTTTATCTATTGTGCAATTCAACAGAAACAGCCTGGCAAATGGGAAAAAGGTGTGTGTGTGTGTGTGTGTGTGTGTGTGTGTGAGTCTGTGTGTGTGTCTGTGTGTTAGCCCCCCTGCCTTTATCTGTCTGTTCATATCTGTGCATGCACATGTGCACATGTAAACGATATGCTATTTGCATTCTGTTAATTAATGTACATCATCAAGGCGCTGGAAATATGATTTCATTTCAAAGTCACGGTTTGAACAGACGTCAGCTGCCTCGGCTGCATGGATTAGTCAGTCAGAGAGAGCCTCTAGTGGTCAGACTTGGTAACTACAAGCACCGACACAATTACACACCTGCATGAGGTGACACACCATGTTTCTACTGTTCCACGCTGTTCCTCGGTGAGACATTAATATTTCATAGTACTGCGCCCCCAGGTGTCATTTGATGCATCCATATAAAACAAACCCTGTCATCCCCCAGAAATTACACCGACACACACACACCGACACACACACAGGCACCAATTTTCGCCCTCACCGTCATTAAAGTGAAATTAAATCCTAAATCACGTTTCCGGGCTGTGTATATGTCAGGTCAAGTCAAGTATATTTGTACAGCCCTAAATCACCGTCCCGGTCTCACAGGGCGCCACATTCACACCGTGACACACAGGTAGGTACCGTACTGCACAGCGGACTGCACCATCCGTCCTAACAAAGAACAGACGGACAGACCGACAGGTTAACAGGCAGATACAGAGAGAGAGACAGACGGACGGACAGAAATACAAATAAGAGAGAGACAGATTACATAAAGATGTAATCTATCTCTCTTTTTCTGCCCCTCTCTCTCTCTCTGTCTGATGATGCATCCAGTTGTGTGTGTTTGTTTGATCACGTTCCTTTCATCCAGGGGAGGGGTATGATGAGCATACGTGTCATTTTCCAAAAACAAACGAATAATTAGATTAATTACCTCACTAATAACAATAATAACAACAACAAATTAAAACCTGCTTCAAGCTCACATTCACACCATCTATTTGTGAGCAGCTGGATCAGAGCTGCTGGATGTTGGGTGCATCCACCAAGACTCTTTCCATGCCCATCTGCAGGAACTGGAGAATGTTCGTTTCATGGGGGGGGGGGGGGAGAAAAATCGGGATAGAAATGATTTTTGTCCACACGAGCATTTACCCGTCCAGCTTTCCAGGTCGGTAGTCCATACTGCCACGGAGAAAACCAAGCGGCTCAAGCCCCCTCTAACGGGGAGCCCACCGTGTCACCTCCAGCCTGCAGCTTCAGGACGGTCACATGACCACATTACGTCAGCGTTTTCACACAGCTTCGTTTCCAGCAGCCCAACACACCTCCAGCCTGCAGCTTCAGGACGGTCACATGACCACATTACGTCAGCGTTTTCACACAGCTTCGTTTCCAGCAGCCCACCACGCCTCCAGCCTGCAGCTTCAGGACGGTCACATGACCACATTACGTCAGCGTTTTCACACAGCTCCCGTTTCCAGCAGCCCACCACGCCTCCAGCCTGCAGCTTCAGGACGGTCACATGACCACATTACGTCAGCGTTTTCACACAGCTTCGTTTCCAGCAGCCCAACACACCTCGAGCCTGCGGCTTCAGGACGGTCACATGACCACATTACGTCAGCGTTTTCCGAAAGCTCCGTTTCCAGCAGCAGAAAACGCCGTCTTATTGAGGATGGAAGACCGAAAGGAGGGCAAAGTTGTGTTTCACAGTTTATCCGCATTAGTGTGGACAGCCTCTTACAGCCAATCCAAGGACTCACACTGGAGGTCTTGGGGTCAAAACTTCACATTAAAGGCAGCGTCTCGGCTGGTTTATTTCCCTTTTTTAACTAAGACCGGTGGGGCATCCAAAGGCCTGACCCTGGACTGCTTGACAAGACAGGGAAGACGTGTGCCTACAGAGGTGGGTACTAAAGGAGAAGGCTGAGGTCTAAATCTACCCTCTCCCGCAGTATTAGAGGTGCACCGTGTGGTGTAGATGACCTAGTTAGTGGAGTTCTCAGTCTCCTCGGAGCCAGATTTAACACCGCGAGCATCGCTGCCTCACTTCAGACTTCATCACCACCAAACACACACGCACACACACACACATGCGGAAACAAGCAAACACACACCGTACAGCGTTCGTGCTGCACGGTGTGCGTGGCTATGCACCACACACACGTATGAAAAAACAAAGTTACAACTGTGCTGTAAGCATGTGTGTGTCTGTACAAATGTAGTCAGAGAGATAATAAACAAGTCAGTCTTTCCTTTCACTGTGTGTATGTGTGTGAGAGAGAGAGAGAGAGAGAGAGAGAGAGAGAGAGAGAGACAGAGAGAGAGAGCGAGAGAGGGAGGGAGGGAGAGAGACAGAGAGACATAGACAGAGAGGGGGGAGAGAGAGTGACAGAAACAGAGACAGAGAGAGAGAGAGAGAGGGGAGGAGAGGAGTAAGAGTGAGAGAGAGGGAAACGGAGAGAGAGAGGGAGAGAGAGAGAGATAGAGAGAGAGAGAGAGGGAGACGGAGAGAGAGAGAGAGGGAGACGGAGAGAGACAGAGGGGGGAATGAGAAAGGGAGACGGAGAGCGAAAGAGCGAGGGGGGAGAGAGAGCAAGTAAGACTGGGAAAGAGAGGGAGAGAGAGTGAGACAGAGAGAGGGGGGGGGGGAGAGCGACAGAAACAGAGACAGAGAGAGAGGGAGATGGAGAGAGAGAGGGAGACAGGAAGAGATGGAGAGAGAGAGGGAGACAGGGAGAGAGAGAGACAGAGGGAGGAATGAGAAAGGGAAACAGGGAGAGAGAAAGAGCGAGGGGGGAGAGAGAGCGAGTAAGACTGGGAAAGAGAGGGAGAGAGAGTGAGATGGAGAGGGAGGGGGAGAGTAAGAGAGAGAGAGAGAGAGAGAGAGAGAGAGAGAGAGAGAGAAAGAAAGGGAGAGAGAGAGAGAGAGGGACAAAGATAGAGAGAGAGAGCATGAGAGAGGGGGCCGGAGAGAGAGAGAGGGAGGGGGGGGGAGTGTTTGCATGGTAGAGGGAGAGCTGCAGGTGTGTACTGTCTGTCAGCTGCATATCAGTTTCATCAGCAACAGACGGCTAGCTGCCACCGCAGCGACTATATCACCTCCATCGTTACGAGCCACCCCCGGTAGAGAGATGGAGAGAGACGGGGGAGAGACGGCGGGAGAGACAGAGAGAGAGTCGGAATGCTGCATTTGACAGAGAAGCACAAAGACCGACAGGAAAAAACAAAACCAGGAGTGAGAGACGAGCGGCGAGGGAAGAAAGCGGTTTCTTGCAGGTTGTGTGTGTGATGATATAACACGTTGTGTGCTGCTGGAGCCATTTGCTGCAACTGAAACACAACAAATTCAAGATGGAGGAGGGATTCACACAACTGTAACTGCTGCGCAAGCATCCGACTCCAATTCCGGGGGTCACGCTGACCGGGGTGGAGGGAGGGGGTGGTGGTGGTGGTGGTGGTTTCTGCAGATGTTTTATGCAGAACAGGCTCGTTCACCCACACCCCTAGTGGGTGACGTTTGCACTGCAGTTCATCCGTTTATCATCCGAACCGCTTACCCTGCTCTCAGGGTCGCGGGGGTGCCGGAGCCGCGACCCTCCGGGGGACACCCTGGACAGGCCGCCAGGCCATCACAGGGTCAATGAGGTGCCAAATGGTGGAAAGAGGGTGCCTCCAGGATGCTTTAAATTTGTGTGTGTGTGTTGGTGATGATTAGGCTAATTAGATAGGTGATTAGAGAAGATATTGTGTGTCGTTCTGTGGTCATCAACTTATGGCCTTTAGTATTTCTCCTGTTTTTACTGAAAGTGTGACATTGTGTTCAGACAACTCCAACATCTCTTTGACGGGCGTCTGGGTAGCGTGGCGGACTATTCCGTCGCCTACTAACACGGGGATCGCCAGTTCGAATCCCCGTGTTACCTCTGGCTTGGTCAGGCGTCTCTACACACACAACTGGCCGTGTCTGCGGGTGGGAAGCCGGATGCGGCTGTGTGTCTTGGTCGCTGCACTAGCGCCTCCTCTGGTCGATCGGGGCGCCTGTTCAGTGGGGGTGAATAGCGTGATCCTCCCACGTGCTACGTCCCCCTGGTGAAACTCCTGTCAGGTGAAATGAAGTGGCTGGTGACTCCACATGTATGGGAGGAGGCATGTGGTAGTCTGCAGCCCACCCTGGATCAGCAGAGGGGGTGGAGCAGAGACCAGGTAGTTGGCGAAGTACAATTGGGGAGAAAGGGGGGGGGGAGAAAAACTGCTCTGGAAACATTCATGGCGGACGCCATTTTGGATTCGGCGTGTACATTTCACGGACAAACGCGAGGCTGCATTCATTTTTAACATGCAGCATTTTCTGACAGAGGATTCAGACTTGGGGTGTAAAGAAACCTTTGCTGTTGACCTTGTGCGGATTTAATACACCCTATTCATGTCCACCTGCACAGCTAACCTGACCTCTCCTCCGACACCAAACACACAAACCACACACACACACACACACACACACGGCAGACCCGCTTCAAACCCTGCAGCATGGCAAATGTGTGGGTGCAAAATACCACACGAGGCCAAAACCACAGCGACGGACCAGGTTCAGCAGACAGGAAATGGTATTCTGGCCTTATTTAGGAGTGAACACAACCAAGATGGCGTCTCAGACATGATGGACCTCTGAGGATTTCTTCTCTCCAGCCCCCCCTTACCTCTCCCCCCTTCTTACCTCTCGCCAACCTCACATATCCCAGTCTGCCATCTTAACCCCCCTTTCACTTAAACACACACAAACACACACACAAACACACACACACACACACACACACACACACTGCTTTGCTTTCTGCATCTCCCACTCCCCATGGGCGGAGAGAGGCAGATGGCGGATCAGGTGAATTCAGGTGAGGGAGGGGGGAGGGGGGGGGTGGGGTGGGGGTTGATTGATGGAGGAGAGAGACCAGAGGGAGAAGCACAGGCAGGGATGGAGGAGCGGGAGTCAGGCAAGGCGGTGAAACGGGGGTGGGGGGTGGAGGTGGAGCTTGGAGGAGGAGCGGCGTGCAAGGCGGAGGGGGAGGAGGAGGGGAGGTTGGCGGGAGGCAGAAGCTGTGTGTGAGGGGCTGTAAAAGGAGAACCAGGGCACGCAGGAGTATAATGTTATTATGATTATGAATATGGGATGATGACACGTATGATGCTGGTGTGTGTGTGTGTGTGCGTGTGTGAATATTGGCGTTTGTGTGTGCAGCAACTATATGACTGGGCATCCATGTGTAAGTGCAAGCATGTTGACCATGCACGCACGTGCACACTCACACACACACACACACACACACACACACACACACACACACACACACACACACACACACACACACACACACACACGCCCTCATCATGAGTCAGTGCAGCTCAGCTCGTTCTGGTTCTGGTTCAGATCAGTGCGGTTGGGTTGAGGGATGCTTTACTGGCATGAAAGCCAGAGTAATAATTCTGCCCCGGTATCTAAACACAGCCGGGGTAAATCAGAGACGGGCGGTCACACTAAAGACGTAAAATTAGACGCACACGACACGAGCACTGAATTTAGACTCGCAGCCAAATGATTCATCAAAAGATAATTAGAGTGTAGTAGAATAATCCGCAAATAATGTGCGACAACACGCTGGAATGCTACTTCACATCGCTCAAGGTATACAATACTATTTCTATGAGCTCTCTCTCTCTCTCTCTCTCACTCACACACACACACACACACACACACACACACACACACAGCTACACAAACACATCAAGACATGGACCTTCTCATGTGTGCTCACAGTCACAGTTACATACACACATCACATCCAAATACACACACACACACACACACATGAAAATGCAAGAGTCCATAATTTGCCGTATGAACTTTACAGTTGATGTGATTGTGTTACGGCGTGCTGAAGGTAACAACAGTACACATATTACCACACAATACATTCAAGAGGTGTCCACATGACAAACTGTTAGAATTATATTACAATGAATCAATTAATGGGGGTGTCCGGGTGGCATGGCGGTCTATTCCGTTGCCTACCAACACGGGGGTCGCCGGTTCGAATCCCCCTGTTACATCCAGCTTGGTCGGGCGTCCCTACAGACACAATCGGCCGTGTCTGCGGGTGGGAAGCCGGATGTGGGTATGTGTCCTCGTCGCTGCACTAGCGCCTCCTCTGGTCGGCCGGGGCCCCTATTCGGTGGGGAGGGGGAACAGCGTGATCCTCCCACGCGCTACGTCCCCCTGGTGAAACTCCTCACTGTCAGGTGAAAAGAAGCGGCTGGCGACTCCACATGTATGGGAGGAGGCATGTGGTAGTCTGCAGCCCTCGCCGGATCGGCAGAGGGGGCGGAGCAGCGACCGGGACGCCTCGGAAGAGTGGGGTAATTGGCCGGATACAATTGGGGAGAAAAGGGGGGGGGGGTTAAAAAATAAATAAATACTTTAATTGACTGATTGCTTAATTAATTAATTAACTAATTGATTAATTGGTGCAAGCGTATGGCCCCATGGCCTTAAAGTGACACACTGAAGTGCAGAGAGCAGGGCGTCTGCACCACTTTACACCACCGGTGAAGCATGTAGGATGCAGGCTGCTGCAGGGTACGAGCTACTGTGGAGGCGAGACGTTCAGGTCTTAATACTGCGGAGTCTCTTACCCGGGGCGGGGGGACTGAACGGGGGGGGGGGTCTGGCCCGGCGTGAGCAGTCTTTAACATTTTAAAGCCTTTCCGCATAAATACGGATGCGGAGTAATTCAGAAACGGTGGGCAGTTCACAGCCAGCTATTCCTGGAGCTGTGTGCACGACTCTGTCCAACACCTTCCTCCTCCTCCTCCTGCTCCTCCTCCTCCTCCTCGTGGGCTGCAGAGCAGCCCCGCCACACAGCCGTGGGGACACACACGCAGCACAGCTTGTGTGACAGTTGTGTAGGAGTGTAACGCTGCAGCCCTCTACTCTCCAAATGTCCTAAGCTGCCTTACAAAGACCAGCGCTTGGTGAGCTGTCTTCTGGAGGGTGGTGAAGTTGTCTCCCCATTTCAGGGAACACGAACACACACACACGAACACAAACACACACACACACACACATACACACAAATGGAATGCACACACACACACACAGACACACACATACACACAAACGGAATGCACACACACACGAACACATACAGACACACACATAATGACACACACACACACATAATGACACACACACACACACACACACACACACGGAATGCACAAACACAATGAACACACATGCACAGAATGCACACACACACACACACACACACACACGGAATGCACAAACACAATGAACACACACATGCACAGAATGCATGCACACACACACACACACACACACACACAATGCACACAGTCACATACAAACACACACACACACACACACATAGACACACACACACATAGACACACACACACACACACACACACACACACACACACACACACACACACACACACACACACACACACACACACACACACACACACACACCCACAGACTCTGAGAGAGAAGCCCTCTAAGTTGTGTGGCGTTATAACTGATCATGTGGCTTGTTACAGACCGGGTGATGTAACGTGTCACACACGGTGAAGTGTGTCAGTGCTGCGCTACAAAACCACGAGTCCTCGCTGCCGTGTGGCCTGCAGCTCCTGTCACGTGGGGCTTCTATCCACATGTCTGTCAGTGGGACAGAAGCCGGTCTCAGGTCTGAGCCTGTCAGCATCTGATTTATGTGTTTCACTGCATAAAAGAGGCTGAGAAACACCTGAAATAGAGACTCCAGCTTCTGTCACCAGTCGTCTGCACGTGCTGCTGGACCAGTAGAAATAAATAAACCCTCACTTCTTCTTCTTCTTCTTCTGCTGCTGCTCACTCCGCTTTCTATTTTCTAAATGTTCCAGTGAAAATACAATCCTCGTCCCTACACACACAACTGGCTGTGTCTGCGGGTGGGAAGCCGGACGTGGGTATGTGTCCTGGTCGCTGCACTAGCGCCTCCTCTGGTCGGTCATGGGCACCTGTTCAGGTGGGGAGAGGGAACTTGGACTAGCGTGATCCTACCATGCGCTATGTGCCCCCTGGTGAAACTCCTCACTGTCAGGTGAAACGAAGCCGCTAGCAACCTGCGCTAGCGCCTCCTGTGGTCTGTCAGAGCACCAGTTTGGGGGGGGGGGCGGTACTTGGGGGGACTCGTTCCCCTGGTGAAACTCCTCACTGTCAGGTGAAACGAAGCAGCTGGCGACTCCACATGTATGGGAGGAGGCATGTGGTAGTCTGTAGAACCCCCCCCCCCAGATCAGCAGAGGAGGTGGAGCAGCGACTGGGACGGCCCGGAAGACTGGGGTGCAATTGGGGAGAAAAGTGGGGGGGGGGGTCCCAAAAATAAATAAATAAAATAGAATAAAATCCTCAAACCAGTTCTTTAGCCCAAGCCATCAGAGCAGAGAAACTGCAGAATACGCCAAACAATTTCCAACATGAAATACATTTCCTTCATCCAAATGTTACGACAGTAATCATAACAGTCATAATAATCATAATAATTACAATAATCATAATAATAATCGTAATAATCATAATAATGACACCAATCATAATAATAATAATCATAATAAGAGCGAGCTGCCAGATGTGTGGTTCTTGTGACCCAGCAGATCTTGCTGTGTGCTGTGGCACGGCCTTCTCGCCCGGCGTCCGCTGGTCCCCCGGGTCAGCCGGGGATCGCCAGCCCGGCCGCTCAATACAGAACACCTATCGATTACACTGCCATCGACCTCTGTGTCACGGGGACGCCCGGCCCGGCCAGGTTCCTCAGTGACGAGCCTGACAACAGGACCCCACTCACACATCTGTCATTACCTGATGCCTTCCTTCCTCCAGCCCCCCCCCCCCCTCTCTGGCTGACCTGCCCACCCCCACCTGCCCCCCCACTCACCCCCACCCCCGGGCAAGCAGCACCTGCTACACACCCAGGTATGGAGCACTGCAGGTGCACACGGGTGACACACGTGCGCACACACACACACACACGTATACACATCACACACACACACACACAGGCATGTAACTAACACACACACACACACACGTATACACATCACACACACACACACACACACACACACACACACACAGGTATGTAACACACATACATATATATACACAACACATACATACACGTATTGAAAAAATATGCATGAAAGGTTGTTGTACATGACGCGAGCTCTGAGTACACTGTGATTTGCACAATGCAAATACACACACATGCATTAAAGTATGACGCTACACACACACACACACACACACACACACAGTCAAATTCTTACAAATGATTTTCTAGAGCTACACAAAAACAGACCTTGTTTACTTACTATAAGTGCATGAAATAAAATTAAATATGCAAGACAAAACAAATAACAACACAACATATAGAACTGTCCTACTCACAACTGTGTGCGTGTGTGTGTGTGTGTGTGTGTGCGCATCGTTATCACCAAA
>JAJHIY020002095.1:12500-32500 GCA_022114975.2 Lampris megalopsis | reverse complement strand
GACAGCCCCGCCCCGACAAAGCCGATGAGAGTAGCCTCTCTCACAGACGTTCCTCACAGCACAGCATCGAGCATGCGGTGAAATGTGAACCGCAGTGTGGAACGAGGGACCGTGTCACGGCTGTAGCTGGAGAGACAGGTGTAAAAGGGAAAACAGCAAAACTGGGTCAGGGCCAGGGAGAGAGGGATGGAGGAAGACACGCTGACAGCGGAGAACTGGAGATAGAAGGGAAAAAATAAAAGAAAACGACTCGAACGGCGAGCGAAAAGATAAAGCGATAGAGAAAGATAGAGGGAAAGGCTGAAGGAGAGACGGAAGGAGAGGCAGCGGTAGGGCCGGGGAACAAATCAATATTATCACTTATCATCTTCTTTCAGCGGTACTGTATTGTGATGACATTTGGTTATTATCATATCGTGACGCACACTTTTGCCGTCTAAATGAATCATGATGAGAGTCTGTCACCTAAACGAGGTCTGAAATATTTAGGGAAGCATTAATTAGTTAATTTCGGTTTGATATCATACCTTACATCACCAAACAGTTCAACGTGATGGACCTTAGTTGCATTTTTATAAGATTATTTCTGGCATCTTCTGCCTTTGCTTGGCGGCCATGGCGGGGGGGGGCGGGGGGGCGGGGGGGAGGGGGGGCCCGGGCCGGATTCGAGCCCATGCCGCTGCAGTAACAACTCAGCCTCATGTGGTACGTGCTCTACCAGGTGAGCCACTGCCCCTCCCCCTCCCCAGTTGCATTTTTAAACATGGTATCTCTGCATACATTGACACAGTGTATGTATATATATATATTCAATTCAATTTTTCAATTCGATTTTATTTGTATAGCCCAATATCACAAATTACAAATTAGCCACAGTGGGCTTAACAGCAACACAACATCCTGTCCTTAGACAGATATATAAATATATATATATATATATATATATATATATATATATATATATATATAGATATATATATAGATATATACTGATATACTGTGCGAAATACTCTGTGATTATGATAACATTTCCCTTATCGCTCAGCACTAACTACATGCATGCAGCAGAGAGAGAGCGAGAGTGAGAGAGAGGGGGGGAGAGAGTGAGAGAGAGAGCGAGAGAGGGGAGAGAGGGGGAGAGCGAGTGAGAGAGAGCGAGAGAGAGAACGAGAGAGAGAGAGAGGTGCGTCTCCAGCTGTGGTTGTAATGATGTGTGTGAGGATGAGCAGATGGAGTCATCAGCCCAGCCTCTCTCTGCAGCATACATCATCACTGTCACACGGCAAAACTCACCCCGGCTTTACCTCCGCAAATAACTCACCTGGCGTTGACCCCGCCGTGAGATCACCTAAACTCACATCGGCAGCACCATGCCACCCCAAAGCCACCTGACCAAACCCAACAACAACAACAACCACCTCGCCCTTCCTTTCCATATCCCAACAAATCACAATATTATTACCCAGCCTCATGCTGAGGTCACCTCACCGTGGTTCTGGAGTCAGTTGGTAAGCACAACCCTGCTGCATGCAACGCTACTACCTCCATGTATCGTCTGGTTTCACATCCATCCACCCATGCTCCAAGCCGCTTACCCAACCGGATGGCAGGATATGCTGGAGCCTATCCCAGCAGTCATTGGGCAGCAGGCAGGGAGACACCCTGGACAGGCCGCCAGGCCATCACAGGGCCCACACACACACACACACACACACACACACACACACACACACACACACACACACACACACACACACACACACACACACACACATTCGTACCTAGGGACAATTTAACATGGCTGATTCACCTGACCTACATGTCTTTGGACTGTGGGAGGAAACCCACGCAGACACGGGGAGAACATGCAAACTCCACACAGAGGACAACTCGGGACGACCCCCAAGGTTGGACTACCCCGGGGCTCGAACCCAGGACCTTCTTGCTGTGAGGCGACAGCGCTACTGCGCCACCGCGCCGCCTGGTTTAATATCAATACTGCTTAACACATGACTAAACCTAACATCTCCATTGTAACTCCATTTCATTGCCCCTTGTGTAAGTTTACATGCAAACTAGACATCTGATGATGAGGAGTTATACGTTTATCCTGGGCGGCACGGTGGCCCAGTGGTTAGCGCCGCTGCCTCACAGGTTCGAACCCCAGGCCATCCCGGGTCCTCTCTGTGTGGAGTTTGCAGGTTCTCCCTGTGTCTGCATGGGTTTCCTCCGGGTGCCCCGGTTTCCTCCCACCATCAAAAAGACATGCATGTTAGGGTTGATACTCCCACTCGTGCCCCTGAGCAAGACAATGGGAAGAAGAACTGGAGTTGGTCCCCGGGCGTTGCACCTGCCCACTGCTCCTATACAACAGGACGGGGGACATGCAGAGGACACATTTCACTGTAACCACACAACTGTACAGTGACACAAATGAAGTGGCTTTCTTTCTCTTCTTCTGGTTTTTTGCAGACAGGTGGATATTAAGTACTGTGATTACTCTAATAGCCGTGTCTACATAATTCACCACATGCTCCTCAAAAATTATATATTAATTGCTTCCCTCCATCTCTCCATCCTTTAGCTAGTGCAACGGATTTCCCTCACGGTAATATTATATACCCGCATTATTTTTGGTGTCACTATGAAATCAGCTGACAGCAGCATCCATTTAGCAGTTTTACGACAACTTCTCAACGGTGCAAATGAAGCCCGCTCTGCACATTTCGCTCGACGCCACTCTGAACGACTCATTTCTCCATCGAGCAAATTAAAAATATCAAGCTATTTCAGCTTGTTTAGCAAAAAATTGTGTCTTCCTCCGACCAAATGTGCCAAGACTCATTCGGCACACTGGCAGCGTTGCTTATAGCCATCCCGAACATGCGCAGTTTCAAACAAAATCAGTCAAATGTATTAAAAAGATTCAAGACTGGGCAAAAATCACAGACTGTATTAAAAGATGGATGCCTGTGACGTCACCCTCTTGTTTCTGGAGGGGCATTTTGAAGACTAAAATTTGGCCTTGTGCTTGCCGCCATCTTGTCAGTTACTGGAGCCAGAAAATCCAAATTTGGGCGACCGGGTGGAACGTGGGCGGAGCTGGAGGAAACACCGGCGGCACACAGGTTGACAGATCTGTCAATCAAGGCAAACACGTGTCAACGCCACTTTTTTAATCCCCAGGTCAGAGCCTAACCCCACCCACTGCGTAATTTTTGAAAAGAAAAAGCTAAAATGTGGGCAAGGGGCTGAGAAGGGGGGCGGAGTGGGGAAGAGGGGGCATGAACGTGTGAGGGAGGAGTAGCTGATGAGAAGGGCCCGGCGTGTGTCCAGAGTCGCCGCCTCACACCGCTGTGGTCCCCTCCAACCGGCCCACATTCGAAGCGGGTGATTAAAGCGTATGACTGCTTTCTACACTGGCTTCAACTTCCCACCCCAGTGGTTGCTGCCGCGTGGCAAAAAATCCAGAGCTCTTAATGAGGTTTTGAATACATCGTTTAAGATCCGGATTTCGTAAATCACATAAAGGCGTTCACACGGCCATTTCAGTAATTGCGGTATGAGCATAACCGGGATATTCAACGCAAAGATTGGAATAACGGTGTCCATTATCTCAGCCATTAGCATGCCATACGAGCATCCACCCGCTGTTTCCGAGGGCTCGACATTCATGTACATAACCAGCCCTACATTGTAAAAATCCTTCTAAAACACTGTAAAAAAAAAACTAAAATATTCTCAAATTGGGATTGACCAGAAACAAGTAGTTGACCTGTTGTTTGAAGAAAAAAAAAACCACAATTCCCTTTAATTAATATTGATTACTGGCATTCCCAGGAGCCTAAAAGCCGACCCATCTTAACCGGAGGTGCCATTACTTAACTGCCAAATGAGCCTCATGCTGACAGTGCCTGCAATGCTACAGCACGTGCAGTGCTGCACTATAAGGACTGTATGCAATTAGCATAGCATAGCATAGCATAGCATGGCTCGGCTCATTACCTCTCTCACTTATGATGTAAAGAAATATCGAGCTGGTATTGTGAATGTTGGGCCAGCCGTTCGGAGCAGCTCTATGGTCCCAAGGCCATCGGCTGACTACGAACCCATTTAGCTAGGAGAGGGGAGGGATGGGCTGTGTGGGTGTGTGGGTAGGGGTGGGGTAGGGGGGTTCGCTGCAGCCACAGAAATTGTTGGGAGGGATGGAGGAACGGAGGGAGGGAGCAAATAAGATGAGGGAGAGTTGAGCGAGGCTCCTTTGTTTCAACCTGAAATCCATAACAGAGAGAGAGAGAGAGCGAGAGACAGAGCGAGAGCGAGAGAGAAGACAAGAGAGAGAGAAAGAGGTACTGTGCGTTACACTGCACTGCGCCATGCAACCTCTTGCTCACATTAAGTCTCCAGCACCGCTGTAAGTGTACTCTCTCACACACACACACACACACACACACACACACACACACACACACACACACACACACACACACACATTGTCTCTCTCTCTCTCTGAGTCATAGAGATAGATAGCCCCTTAACCATCTCCACAGTGGGACTGGCGGAATCAATTATGGATAGATTTCAAAGGGAAAAGAGTGCATATGTCTATGAATTATAGACTCCACGCCGCACACCTCTGGCGTCACGGCGGAGCAAAGCGCAGCACACGGGAGAAAAAGGGCCAGCGCAGCGTTGCGTTAAACACGGCGACGACACGGCGACACGCCGACACTACAATAACAAATGCAGCATGCACGCCTGTCTCCATTTAAACTGACTGAGGTACACCGGTGTAACCGTTACACGGGTGACTTAATGCACGCTGGCTTTACACAACGGCCGCCATGATGACCCGCCCTCGTAGAGACACATCTGGAAAATGCCACGTGTGCTAGTGCAGGGTAGGTAGATGAGTACAGGTCAGTCTTAGATGCATTAGGATCTATGTGGCTTCCTTTACGCTCCGGAAGGGCGGAGCAGAAGTGTCGCTTTTTGAGTACACATTATCCCTGGGTTATACCCTATACAGGTACAATACAGTAACCTTTACTTCAAATCACGTTTTATACCCCTCGAGTGTTTGTACCTTCAAAAGTACATCTATGGGGCGTCTTGGTGGCGTAGTGGTCTATTCCGTTGCCTACTAACACGGGGATCGGCGGTTCGAATCCCCGTGTTGCCTCCGGCTTGGTCGGGCGTCCCTACAAACACAATCGGCCGTGTCTGCGGGTGGGAAGCCGGATGTGGGTATGTGTCCTCGTCGCTGCACTAGCGCCTCCTCTGGTCGGTCGGGGAGCCTGTTAGGGGAGGGGGAACTGGGGGGGAATAGCGTGAGCCTCCCACGTGCTACATGTCCCTGGTGAAACTCCTCACTGTCAGGTGAAAAGAAGTGGCTGGCGACCCCACGTGTATCAGGGGAGGCATGCGGTAGCCCACAGCCCTCCCCGGATCAGCACAGGGGGTGGAGCAGCGACCGGGACGGCTCGGAAGAGTGGGGTAATCGGCCGGATGCAATTGGGGAGAAAAATGGTGGGAAATTTCAAAAAAGGGAAGGGAAAAAAAGTACATCTACGTACATCAAGTGACCAAAATGTACTTCTGATGGGACACCAGTGGAAAATATACCCCTGTGTATTTAAATGTGACAACTATTGAAATAAAAATGAATAAATAAATGTCTAAATCAGTTCTGTCAAGTTTACAATACTGCAATACTTTTCCTCCTCTGTTCAGTATTTTGGCTACAACGATTGAAAAAAAAAACCCTCAAGTCTGTAGGGTGACAGATAACACGATTCTGTTTAGTGTGATAGAATTCTTCTTTCAAATCACAAGGATTTTTTTCCCGACTGTCTGTTACTCAGATTCTCCCAGAGACAAAATGGACGGCACCTGAATAAATCACGAGGAGAGTTTATAATCGCACCTCCTCTGGCTGTATTGGCTGCAACGTCGTCTCGGTAGAGAGCCCGGACCCAGAACACTGCCTACTGGCAACAGTTGGACCGAAATCAGAGATGGCAAAACCAGGTCCACTAGGTAAAAATCCGAACTGTGTATTTCCTCCAACCATGTGCTAAATTAGCTAGTTTCCTCTACTTGCTCTAGTGTTGATTAGAATCAGCTGGTAAAGCACATGGGTGGAGCAAATTCCTGGTAAGGACTTGCTGGAACTGATTTGGCTGAAGAAATCTGACGGGTCAAAGGTAATTGAGGATTAATCTCATATCACAACTATTTTAGCGATTTGGTTGCAATTCCATTTTATGAAACAGACACTGCTTTAGATCAAACTGAGTGTTACTGACTGTCACTAAAACTGTTATCTGGGGAACTGATCAGCAATCTCCTAATTTTAACCTGTCGTCGGATGTTTACAACCCTAGAAAAAAAATTTCTCAAAAAAGTTTGGAGCTGTATGTCAGCAACATACAACTCAAAACTTTTTTGATATGACTGGTTGGTATGGCTCTGCTGAATGACGGAAGCTAAGCAGGTGTGGGCTTGGCTAGTACTTGGATGGGAGACCTCCCGGGAAACCTGGGTTGGTGTTGGTGGGCCAGTAGGGGACTGTCTTCCCTCTGGCCCTTTAAAAAAAACAAACAACTAAATCCCAATACCACAGTGCAGTGACAGGGACACTGTGCTGTAGTAGACGCCGTCCTTCGAATGAGACATTAAATCGAGGTCCTGACTCACTGTGGTCATTAAAGATCCCATGGCACTTATCACAAAGAGCAGGCGGTCCCCGGTGTTCTGGCAAAATTCCCAACCTGGCACTCTCCATCTGGCCACCTAATCACCCCCCCATGTAATTGGCTCAATGATTCCTCCGTCTCCACCTCAAACTGATGTGTGGTGAGCCTTCTGACGCAAAATGGTTACTGTGCATCACCCAGGTGGTGCCGCACATTGGTGGTGGTTGAAGTGAGTTACTCCCTTCACTGTGAAGCACTTCGGGTGTCTAGATAAAGTGTTATGTAAATGCAATCCATTATAATATGTCATTATTGAGAAACATTCATTCATTCATTTTCATTCATCTTCAGCCGTTTCTCCGGGGTCGGGGCGCGGTGGCAGCAAGCTAAGTAGGGCACTCCAGACGTCCCTCTCAGGCGTTCCCAGGCCAGATTGGACATGTAGTCCCTCTAGCGAGCTCTGGGTCTACCCTGGGGTCTCCTCCCAGTCTGCCGTCCCCGGAAAACCTCCAAAGAAAGGCGCCCAGGAGGCATTCTGATCAGATGCCCGAACCACCTCAACTGGCTCCTTTCGACACGAAAGAGCAGCGGCTCTACTCCGAGCTCCCTCCGGATGTCCAAGCTCCTCACCCTGTCTCTAACGCTGAGCCCAGACACGCTACGGAGGAAACTCATTTCAGCCACTTGTATCCGCGATCTCACCCTTTCGGTCACTACCCAAAGCTCATGACAATAGGTGAGGGTTGGAACGAAGACTGACTGGTAAATTGAGAGCTTTGCCTTCCGGCTCAGTTCCGTCTTCACCACAACGGTCCGGTACCATGTCCACATTACCGCTGACGCTGCACCAATACAACTGTCAATCTCCAGCTCCATCCTACCCTCACTCGTGAACAAGACCCCGAGGTACTTGAACTCCTTCACTTGAGGCAACAACTCATCCCCAACCCAGAGGGAGCAATCCACCATTTTCCGGTAGAGAACCATGGCCTCAGACTTGGAGCTACTGAATCTCACCCCGGCCATTTCACACTCAGCTGCAAACCGCCCCAGTGGTCGCGTTCTGATGATGCCAACAAAACCACATCATCGCCGAAGAGCAGAGATGCAATTCTGAGGTTCCCAAATTCCCACAACGGATGCACTCCTCACCTTGGCTGCACCTTGAGATCCTGTCCATGAATATCACAAACAGAATTGGAGACAAGGGACAACCTTGGCGGATATATCCACCATATCTCAAGCCTGCTTTTCTAAGTTTTACAGCGAAACATGTCCAAGCCAACATTCAACTTTTGCTTAGCAACAGCACAGCAAGAATTGTATAGAATGTAATAGAATAAGAATAAAATGAAACACAATGGAAGAGAGTAGAATAGATTGAGTTGTAAAGGAGAGTCAGAAGGTGAGAGAATATAAAGAGAAACACAGATAGAAGAAGAGGAAAAATTCAGCCTGATGGATGAAGAGGAGTTGGGGGAGCTGGAGGAGGAACAGGAGGACGAGAGCACTCTTCTTTTGAGTTTCAAAATTCCTCATTATTATTCTTTAGTTTTAACCAGATGAGAAAAACACCTTGGGCCTCATATACTTAACATCACAGAGCAGTCTTCAAAAAATAATCTACAGTAAATTGGAAATACCATGGACTTCAAATGGACCAGTAACATATTTCTAAGCACTAATGCAAAGCTGCACATGTTATCAGACATGCAGGCACTCGTGCACAAGGGTGCATGGGCGAGTATTTGCAAAGACAAGCATACACGGTCTCTTGGTTGCAGTTATATAAACACGTCTTGGTACGGGAGGGAGGGAGGACGGGTTGGTAAATCCTCCATTGAGATTTACACAGGCTCATTGTAATGATATCTCTCCCCCAGCTCTTCCCATTCTCTCTCTCTCGCACTCTCGCTCTCTCGCTCTCCCTCTCCCCGTCTCGCCGACCGCTGCTGGCATCCACAGTACACCCATTGTACCAAACGCCCCCACAGGCATTTAGGCGTGATTGCATTCAATGGTAAGCGACGCACGTGTGCTAAGTGTGCACGAGATCATTTTAACGACAAGCAATTCATAAAAGAAACGAAACAAAAAGAAAACAAGTTCACTGTTTTGGCACATCTGGAAAGTCTGTTTATCACAAATCACTTCACGGGACTCATCCGATCGGCTTGTTGATGCCTTCCATTTTCTTGATAACATTTAAAAGCATTAAATTTACAATTATTGCTTTGTTTTTATTGTTATTGTTGGTAGGGTTGTGTCTTTTTAGCATTACTCTGAATTATGCTTTTATCCTTGAGACTTGGAGACGATTGCTTTCTGCCGTGCCTCATCCCGCCTGTTCAGGAATTACATTTTCTTATTACACTGACAGCAAGCTGCTAGCCCTCGTGTTCATTTAGCATCCGACCACAGGGCGCCATCTTAAAAGAGCAAGGCAACCGCAGTAGTATCCCCGACGTTAGAAATAAGGACAATTGCGGATGAAATGGCTGTTAAATGAATAAATAACAAGCCAAGAACATGGATAATTTATCAAAGTCTATCAATACCCAGAGGGACTTTAACAGAGGGGTTCAATTTTTGCTTTTTTGGATTTTTCCAACTTTTTCTCCAGATTGTTCTTGGCCAATTACCCCACTCTTCCGAGCCGCACCGGTCGCTGCTACACCCCCTCTGCTGATCGGGGCAGGACCGCAGACTACAACATGCCTCCTCCCATACATGTGGAGTCGCCAGCCGCTTCTCCCCTGACAGTGAGGAGTTTCACCAGGGGGACGTAGCGCGTGGGAGGAACATGCTATTTCTTCCCCCTCCCCCTCAAACAGAGGAGGTGCTAGTGCAGCGACCAGGACACATACCCACATCCACCTTCCCACCCGCAAACGTGGCCAATTGTGTCCGCAGGAACGCCTGACCAAGCCGGAGGTAACACGGGGATTCGAACCGGCGATCCCTGTGTTGGTAAGCAATGGAACAGACCGCCACGCTACCCGGATGCCCAATTCACCTAATTTGTTGTTTTAGAATGTGTCGTTCTCAAGTTCTCAAGAGTGAGGCTTGTAAACATCTTTGTTGACCAAGATGGCTGCCATGACCTCTGACCTCTGCTATATTTAGGAGAACGGTAACGGTTTCTCTAATAATTAGCATAAAATAAGCAGTCATAGACTCTCTCTCTTTTCATAAGTGACAAACTACTCTATACAGATACCAGCAGAATTACCAAATACATACTCAACACGGTTAACCACGTCTACCATTGTGAAACAAAACTATTCACACACAAGACATGGCAATCTGGACCAAAGACCACCCTACGTTAAATGTTAATTACACATATTTGATATACTTTATTAATCCCCATGGCCGTGGGGAAATTCGTCTCTGCATTTAACCCATGCTAGCTGTGTAGCTAGGAGCAGTGGGCAGCCACCATGCAGCACCCGGGGGCCAACTCCAGTTCATCTTGCCATGCCTCGGTCAGGGACACAGACAGGAGTACTAACTCTAACATACCCCAAGGTTGGACAACCTCAGGGTTCAAACCAAAGACCTTCTTGCTGTGAGGCGACAGCGCTAACCACTGGGCTGCCCTATATATCGTCACTGTACTGAATGCTGAAGGGTGGTGACCGTTCCTCAACTGGCAGCCGAGTAATAATGTTCACAAATAGCTTTATTGAGATAATTTTCAACACCATTTACAAAACCAAACCCAGCCTGAGACAAAAAAGCCAGAAAATCTCGACTCAAAGCCATGCGGTCCGCTCGTGTCCTGCCTGGTTTGAATGTCAAGCGATGCTTTGCAGTGACCTCTTTGGATTCTGATGTCTTGGCTCTCGACCGTTTGCTGCCGGGCTGAGGGATCGCCTCGGGATTCAGCCATCCTTCTTCCAAGCAGCAGTTTTTAGCTGATAGGCCTACATATGTTCTACAGTTAATTGTGCCTAAACTGCTTGTTAAAAGGTTTTTGTTTTTTCGAGTTGTTTCAAAGGAATTAAACTCCTTTGGTCACAAGTCAGAGAACAGATGCCTCCTGCTGGGGGTTTGGGAAGTCAGTTCATGTGAGGTGAACCTCGAAATTGGTCGTGACCAATAGTTTTGTGAATTTAGATCCCTTTGAAAACATTCCATTCCATTATCCAAACCGCTTATCCTGCTCTCAGGGTCACGGGGATGCTGGAGCCTATCCCAGCAGTCACTGGGCAGCAGGCGGGGAGACACCCTGGACAGGCCGCCAGGCCATCACAGGGCCTTTGAAAACATAAGAAAGAAAAAACAGTCGAGGGCTATCATCCAATGTCCTGCTGCTTTGTGTCTCCCATAGTCTCTTTCTCTCTTTATATACACTATACAAAGACTAGACCCCTCAGTCTTCACTGTCAGTTTTACATAATGAAAACAAAACCAAGTTTGATATGCATGTAGATGCAGTATGCCATCGTGTATTATTGTATGTATTGTGTGGCATGGTGACGCGGTGGTTGGCGCTGTCTCCTCACAGCAAAAGGTCCTGGGTTCGAACCCCGGGGTTGTACAACCTTGGGGGTCATCCCAGGTTGTCCTCTGTGTGGAGTTTGCATGTTCTCCCTGTGTCTGCGGTGGAGTTTCTCCGGGTGCTCCGGTTTCCCCCATCATCAAAAAAAGACACGCATGTTAGGGTTAATACTGTCTGTGCCTCTGACCGAGGCATGGCAAGATGAACTGGAGTTGGTCCCCCAGATAGCATCCAGTTGTGGGCCACTTCAGGCAATGATGCGGCACTGATGGCCTTCTTCTGGCCCTGACAAAATGGATGTGAGCCTGAAGTGGCCCACATGTTTAATAGCAAATATGGCCCAAATAAGCCAAATCAAATGTGGGCCTTTTTTGGCGAAGATGCGCTGCTCTGGGCAACATGTAATCTGGATGTGACCCTGAAGTGGCCCGTGTGGTAATTGGTGAATATGGCCCAAATATCACAACACAAATATGGGCCACCTTTGGCGAATATGTGGCACATGCGGCATTGCTATGGCTTGGTTCTGGCCCAGATGTGGCAAACAGGGGCGGACCACCCAGGTGCCATCATTCCACACGGTATGTGGGCCTGATGAAAGTGTCAGTGTGGGACGGGTCCGGGACACAACAATTTTGCTATCTGGGCTACACAGCTAGGATGGGTTCAATGCAGAGAGGAATTTCCCGACGGGGATCAATATAGTGTATCAAAATCACTGAAAGCCTTTGCACACCAAGGCTGATTTTTTTTTAAATCAGTTTTTATGAAAACATCCAAGCAGTCCAAAGAATCTTTCAGAGATTATCGACTTGACTCTTCCGCTCCAACCCAACAACGCAAACTGAGACAGAATTAGCGTGAATGCAAAGAACTCAGGCCTATGAAACCGCAACAGTATCGCGATATATCGCGACACATTTAATCATAACGCCTGTATCGTGATACGTATTGTGCCACCAGATTCTCGCCAATACACAACCCTAGACCTGCTAAATGTTCTTTTGTTTGTTTGTTCATTTCTTTAATGGTTTACCGCGTGTGTTTGCTGAGTGAACTCAGCAGGAAGAGAGGATGCCGCAGTCATCTGAGCTGTGCTGAAATGTCACCCCGAGATGGAATGAACGAATCTCCTCTCATCTCAACACCTCCTCCTTCCATTCTCGCCTCCTTCCAGCCCTGGTGAACAGATACCTGACAGCATGCAACCCCCCCCCTCTCCTTCCCCCACGCTATCATCCCTTTCATCTCGCCTTCACTCCTCCCATCCCTCCTCCTCTTCCCTTTACTCCCCCCCCCCCACACCGACCACCACCCTTTATTCCCTCTGCATGCTGTTTAGGTGTCAACGTGTCGCTCCCGCCGGCTCCACATTCTCGAGTTTTCTCCACACGATCCACCCAAACCGCCACCCCCCCCCGCCGTGTTTCTCTCCATCTCTCTTTACTTCCGTTTGTCACTCCGTCTAACATCCAGGCTGCTCCCTCCGGTGTCTCCGTCCAAACGCTGAATGTCGGACGCCGTCACACGGTCTGTAGCCGACGTGACGCTTCCGCCGCTAGTTACGCATCTCCCCCCACTTCCCATCATCCCTCTCTCTGCCTCCCTCTCTCTCCTCACACCAGCCCCCCCCCCATGCTCATGTTTCCTGTCTTTCTTCATCTTATTCTTCTACCTCTCCTCCTCCTCTCTACATTGCTCCTTAAATCCTTACTTACTTACTTCTGTCTCACAGTTCCTCTCTCTCTCTGTCTCTCTGTCTCTCTGTCTGTCTGTCTGTCTCTCTCTCTCTGGGCACAAAGCGTCTGGAGACCAGGGGAGCAGATGGGAACTAGCCACAGTCACACTCCATACGTTTCAGTGGTGCTCTTCATCTCTCCTCCTCTTCATCTCTCCCCCGCTCTTCTTTCCTTTTCTTCTCCTGCCTCGCTCGTTCCGCCCATCTGTCTGTCTTGCCGTCGTCCCTCAACTGCTTCTTTCAACGCTGAACCAATCTTGTCTTTTCTCTCGCTCTCTCACTCGCTCCTTCTCTCTGACCCATCTGTCCCTCTCGCCTCATACATTCCTCCTCCATTTGTAATGCTTTCCAATGCCTGTCTTTCTTTTTTCTCCTTTTCTCCTCTTTCAGTTGCTTCAAATTCTTCTCACGTTCATCATATTTCTCTTTCACTCTCTCTCTCCTTCAATGGGCATCTTCTTTTATCTTCTTCTTTCTATTTTTCTCTGTCTTCTCTCTTCTTCTCTTATTTTCTTTCTCTATTTTTCTCTCTCCATCGTATTCTCGTTCACTCTCTCCTGTTGGTCTCACTTGATCGCCATGTTCACACTGTTATTCCCCCGACTCACAAACATTCACACTGTCACACATTCTTCAAGCACACACACACACACACACACACACACACACACACACACACACACACACACACACACACACACACACAGATTATTCTCACTCCATGGCCATCTGACCGTCTCATTCGCACCCCTGCTGCTATCATGGCTAGCAGTCTTCCTCTCGGTGAATCCATTAGCGCCAACAGCTTTACGCTAGCTTATGCCACTAACACACACACACACACACACACACACACACACACACACACACACACACACAAGCGTGCGTTCACGGGCCAGTGGCGGCTGGCCAGTACAGGGCGCTAGGGCGCCGCCCCCTTCAAATATCAAGACATGGAAAACTACTTAAACATGTTAAATATCATTTAGTGGTATAATGCAAATAATGATGAAATAAACGTGTTTTCAGTCTGTGAGCGCTTGTCAGCAGCATTAAATATTGGTTCCAGGTGGTGTCTGGTTGGTTTCTGTCTGAATACATATACTTCCTGGGGGAGGGGCGCCGGCCAAACGACACCTCATGTAAGCCCTCAAACTTGTGGCGAGCAGGTGACCTGAGGCTGCTGTCTGATTGGTTTCTTCAGATTTTCCAGGGGGCGCAGTTCTGTGCTGCCCCAGACACGCCCACCTTTGTTGGCAGCGAATTGGTATTGTTTTAATGTTCTTTGATCTAACATGATTGGACAGTTCTCGTGGCTGTCAATCATGTTCAGACCCACCACCACACCTCGTCTCGACTGTCAATCATCCACCGTCCATGAACCCTGATAAAATCTATAAGCTACATTGTCCGGTGTGCTGCGCCAAGGTAAATTGCCCCCCCCGAACATTTTTAGCATCAGCCGCCACTGGAACAGACATATATATATATATATATACACACCAACATGTTAGATTTTAAAGCTACATGGCTCATATAGCTAACACACAAATGAAAATGAAAACACAAATGCACACACACCAACACCCTCATACACACCACTGCACAACTCACGTGTGTGAGGTTAACACAATGACTCTATCACATCTTTTGCACGGATGAAGAATGGAAACTATATGAACGGAGAGGGTCGCATGGATAAGGTTGCAATCAGTTTAGTAAGGTCAACAGGGAGCCAAGTCAGCTTTAATTTTTTTTCTTCTTCAAAGTATATTATTATGAACATTATCAAGGGACACACCCGCCTCTCTCCGGTCGTCTTTTTATTCTTCTATTCTTATTCGTGAGTCTTTTCTATTCTTACTTTGAGATAAAAGCTGAAAAGGAAGTTGTTAACCCTTCTGAATGGCTCCAGCGCCATGTTGTAAGAGGAATCTAGACGAAGAAGTGCTTTATTAATCCCCGTGGTCAAATTCAGCCTCTGCATGTAACCCATCCTATTGTGTAGGAGCAGTGGGCAGCTGCAGCGCCCGGGGACCAACTTCAGTTCTTCTTCCCATTGCCTTGCTCAGGGGCACAGGCAGGAGCATTAACCCTAACGTGCATGCCCCCCCCTTTCCCCCCCCAATTGTACTTGGCCAATTACCCCACTCTTCCGAGCAGACTACCACATGCCTCCTCCCATACATGTGGAGTCGCCAGCCACTTCTTTTCACATGACAGTGAGGAGTTTCACCGGGGGGACGTAGCGCGTGGGAGGATCATGCTATTCCCCCCAGCCCCCCGAACTGGCGCCCCGACCAACCGACCAGAGGAGACTCTAGTGCATCAAACAGGACACATACCCACATCCGGCTTCCCACCCGCAGATACGGCCAGTTGTGTCTGCAGGGACGCCTGACCACGCCGGAGGCAACACGGGGATTCGAACCGACAATCCCCGTGTTGGTTGGCAACGGAATAGACCGCTACGCTACCCGGACGCCCACATGCATGTCTTTTTGATGGTGGGAGGAAACGGGAGCACCCTGAGGAAACCCACGCAGACACGGGGAGAACACGCAAACGCCACACAGAAAGGACCTGGGACGGCCTGGGGTTCGAACCCAGGACCTTCTTGCTGTGAGGCAACAGCGCTAACCGCCAAGCCACCGTGCTTGATTACAATGCTGCATGTACAGTACACACACCCATTGACCGATTCCATTTCTGTGTTATTTTTCAAGCCTCCCAAGAAAAAACATGACATTTTTCGGTGTTTGTGTTGTTCAATAAAATCCTGTTCACTATATCCAGTAACCTTACACACAGGTGCCGTTTCAAAAAGCCGACTGTGTTGTTCGTTGTGTTGATGGATAAAAAGATTTATCAAACGTCTCGGCGTCATCATTGAGGTTACACTTCACCCCAATTTTGACCTCATCCCTTCAACAATTACCCAGAGACGCCGTTTACGAGGCTGTTTTTTAAAGTCATGCTAGCGCCTTTACTGGTTTATGATTACTTTGTTTGCATGTAAACACACACACACAGATTTAACATCAAAAGTTCAAAGCCAGTGTTCCAACACTGTCTGCTAGCCCTTGCTAAGTGCTAGCATTGACCTTCAACTCTCCCACAGAAAGAAACAAGTTAACCGGGGCGTCCGGGTGGCATGGCGGTCTATTCCGTTGCATACCAAAATGGGGATCGCCGGCTCGAACCCCTGTGTTACCTCCGGCTAGGTTGGGCGTCCCTACAGACACAACTGGCCATGTCTGCAGGTGGGAAGCCGGATGTGGGTATGTGTCCTGGTCACTGCACTAAGCGCCTCTTCTGGTTGGTCAGGGCGCCTGTTCAGGGGGGGGGGGGACTAGGGGAGAATAATGTGATCCTCGCACGCGGTACCTACATCCCCCTGGCGAAACTCCTCACCGTCAGGTGAAAAGAAGAGGCTGGTGACTCCACGTGTATCAGAGGAGGCACGTGGGTAGTCTGCAGCCCTCCCCGGATTGGCAGAGGGGGTGGAGCAGCGACCAGGACGGCTCGGAAGGGTGGGGTAATTGGCTGGATACAATTGGGAAAGGAGGGAAAAGTTTTTAAAATAAATAAAGAAAGAAAGAAACAAGCTAACCAGTTCTGCACAGCACGCCAACACAAAGCGATACAAGACTAACAGTCCTGTTCACACTGATGATGGACACTAATTAATTCGGGTGTGTTTAGTTCCCACGTGTCTGTGTTTAGTTCCCACGTGCCTCACATTCTATATTTGCCGGCCACAATCGGCCTTCACATCCCACCTGTGTGGATGGTTGGCTCCTGAGTTATTAGCGGGATAAGTGATTATCCATTTAGCCGCTTCTGGTTATGGGCTGGCTGCTGAGGCCCAGTTCTCCTGCTTTAATCATGATAGAAAAAAAGAGAGGGATGAGAGTCAGAGGTATGAGAAAAGAGAGATTACCCAGAAGTGCCCACCAATCTCTCTCTCTCTCTCTCTCAGGTCCCTAATAAATACACATCAAAATGTAAAGCATGCAATGTGTTTCCATCCGTGTGTGCGTCGGTGCATGTATCTCTGCACGTCTTTTGCAAAGTGTGTAAATGCAGCTATGAATGTACAAACATCCATATTTGCTCTAGTGCATTGTGGGATGTGTGTATGTGTGTCTCATATAATCTAGACTTGTTTGTATGTTTATGTGTGTGTGCGTGTTTGCAAAAAGCCCCGTATTTCTTCTTTCATCCTCCCTCGTTGTCTATCTCTGTCTCTCCAGGGTTCAAAACTGAAAAGGCCCCTTCATTACCACGACTGCACAGAATTTAACAACACGGCTGAAGCAATACTCCAACACAATTCAATTTTCTCCATCTGTCTTTTCTCGCTCTCTCTTCATCACTCCATCTCTCTCGCTCTCTCTGTCTCGGGGGACTGGAGGACTTAGCGGGCTCTTGGAGAGCTGTTGATTTGGCATTATCAGTGTTAATTCGGGAGGCAAGGCAGGGAGGTCTGCTGACTCCAATACATTTTAAATCCACCACATGACACCCAGACCTCAAGCAGGAACACTCTGATGAATACATTAAAGCCCCCCTCATCTCCACACGCATTTCAATGAGCCCGCCGGGTGTGTGTGTGTGTGTGTGTGTGTGTATGTGTGTGTATGTGTGTGTGAAGGATTTGGAGGTTGGATGTTCACTGGGAGGCTGTTGGGTGGCAGAAAACAAAGTTTGGGTGTTGTTTAGGGGCTGTCCCTCATTGCCAGGGGTGGAGGGTGAAGATCAGGAATCAGGAATATTTATTTGTCATTTCATTCCATGCACCTGCTCACATGAAATGAAACAAAATATTGTTTCCCCCAGCCCACAGCAGTGCAACACAAACACAAAAAACATATCCAAAGTACAAAAACACATCTATCCAAACTACAAAACATGTATATCTAACATATCTAAATAAATTTCACTGTCCAAGTGAGTGAACACCAGGATGACTGTCGGAACTGCCGGTCTGCATGGGCTAGCAGTTAACTTAGCCTGCCCCGCTTTCGCGTCCTCTCAGACCGCCCTTGCCATTTCCTGCAGCTCCGGTCAGGGCTGTGGTCCCTGGGCCCACCGGACGCAGCAGACCAGACTCCCGCAGCCGATCCAACGCCAACTCTCCCAGCCAGACACCCCCTCCCCCCGCACTCCACATGACGACACAAAAATCAGAGTCAACACCAAGCGAAGCCGCCACCAGACTACCCTCGGTGCCATTGAAACTGCTGGTCAGCATGGGCTAGCAGTTAGCTTAGCCTGCCCTGCTTCCGCATCCTCTAAGACTGCCCTCGGTGTTTCCTCCTCAGCAGCAGCTCCGGTCAGGGCCGTGGTCCCTGGGCTCACCAGACACAGCAGACCAGGCTCCCCCAGCCGATCCAACGCCACCTCTCCCAGCCAGACACCCCCGACACACCTCCCCGCACGCCACACGACGACATTAAAAACATAGTCAACGCCAGGCAAGGCCACCACCAGACCACCCTCGGTGGGCTAGCAGTTAGCTTAGCCTGTCCCGCTTCCGCATCCCGTCAGACTGCCCTCAGTGTTACTTCTTCGGGTGCAGCTCCAGGCAGGGCCGTGGTCCCCGGGCCCACAGGATGCAGCAAACAAACCTAGACGCAGACGTGGATAAAGACACTGCATGGACGGTACTGGGTGAGGCCGCTGCAAACGTGAACTCGCAAAACGAAATGAAAACGAGTTGCAAACGTCACATGAAAGGTGAAGATGTTTAGGTTGGGCGAAAGAGAGAGAGAGAGAGAGAGCGAGAGAGATTGTGTGTGTGTGTGCGTGTGTGTCCTCTGTTCAGGCATCCTTCTTCCACACATTGATTGCTAGGTTAGGGAGGCTCAATAAAGGTGCGTCAAGTGTGATAATGTCTTTAGGACAATTAGCCCCTCTGACAGCTGGACACACACACGCACGCACACACACGACAGCAGATCTTGAAAAACTTTCAGAAGAGCCACTGCATCTTAAAATGTGGACCTTGAAAGACAAGTCTGCTGAACACACCTGCTGCACTGTCCCACAACCAGGTGTGTATGAAGAGGCGGCGGTTTGTCAGGTGTGTATGAAGAGGTGGCGGTGTGTCAGGTGTGTATGAAGAGGTGGTGTTGTGTCAGGTGTGTATGAAGAGGTGGCGGTGTGTCAGGTGTGTATGAAGAGGTGGTGTTGTGTCAGGTGTGTATGAAGAGGTGGCGGTGTGTCAGGTGTGTATGAAGAGGCGGCGGTGTGTCAGGTGTGTATGAAGAGGTGGTGTTGTGTCAGGTGTGTATGAAGAGGTGGTGTTGTGTCAGGTGTGTATGAAGAGGTGGTGTTGTGTCAGAGTCAAACTAAACACGGGTTAATCCCACAGCTACACGCATATGGAGGAGACCCCAATCTCCCCCTCGTCAGCGGCGTTTTCTCCCCTCAGACTGGCATCACATGACTCATCTGTTCAGAGCGGTTAGCTCACTTTTCACCAGCGCACAACGGGCCTACATGCCAGCCTAAAAATAGCAGCCGCCCCCGAAAAGACACGGAGACCATCTGAGATCCACCACTACTTCCTGAGAGGACGACGGGAACACAACACACAGAGACAACAGACACATGAGAGACAGACAGACAGACAGACAGATGGAGAGAGTGTGTCTGGCACCTGGACGAAAGAGAGGAGAGGTGGATAAAAGAATACCAAACATATTAGTCTCTACACACACACACACACGTATACAAACAACCACACACTTGCACGTGCCCGCACGCACACACACATGAACATACAAAAATTGCCGTCTTCTCCATGCTCCAACTCCATATCCTTGTTTTTTTTTGGGGGGGGGGGACTTTTCCCCCTTTTTCTGCCCAGTTGTATTTGGCCAAATAACCTATTTTCCGAGCCGTCCCTGTCGCTGCTCCACCCCCTCTGCTGGTCCGGGGAGGTGCTGCAGACTACCACATGCCTCCTCCCATATACATGTGGAGTCGCCAGCCGCTTCTTTTCACCTGACAGTGAGGAGTTTCACCAGGGGGACGTAGCACGTGGGAG